>OU343063.1:7818332-8052788 GCA_910593695.2 Ocypus olens | reverse complement strand
TCGGATTAGAGATTTTCAATTTTTGACAAAAACACGAAAAAAAGACATGAGTAAACCCCTTGGAAAATTGTTAAAAAATGCAACTTTCTTAATAATCATCGTAGACTATTAAAGTTGACTTTATTTTCATCAGAAAGACGAGAGAAATTGATTGCCGTTAAAAAATTTCAGCTATCTTCAATAGCAAAAAAATTAGTCAGTCACAGTGAACATTTTGTAAAATTAAAAGAAATAATTGATTTTTCAGACTTTGATCGGCCGTAGCGGCCAAACGAAAACTCCAAATTGAACGCGGTTTGCAAATCTAAGCTCCTCGTACGTCATTTAGTCGGATTAGAGATTTTCAATTTTTGACAAAAACACGAAAAAAAGACATGAGTAAACCCCTTGGAAAATTGTTAAAAAATGCAACTTTCTTAATAATCATCGTAGACTATTAAAGTTGACTTTATTTTCATCAGAAAGACGAGAGAAATTGATTGCCGTTAAAAAATTTCAGCTATCTTCAATAGCAAAAAAATTAGTCAGTCACAGTGAACATTTTGGAAAATTAAAAGAAATAATTGATTTTTCAGACTTTGATCGGCCGTAGCGGCCGAACAAAAACTCGAAATTGAACGCGGTTTGCAAATCTAAGCTCCTCGTACGTCATTTAGTCGGATTAGAGATTTTCAATTTTTGACAAAAACACGAAAAAAAGACATGAGTAAACCCCTTGGAAAATTGTTAAAAAATGCAACTTTCTTAATAATCATCGTAGACTATTAAAGTTGACTTTATTTTCATCAGAAAGACGAGAGAAATTGATTGCCGTTAAAAAATTTCAGCTATCTTCAATAGCAAAAAAATTAGTCAGTCACAGTGAACATTTTGGAAAATTAAAAGAAATAATTGATTTTTCAGACTTTGATCGGCCGTAGCGGCCGAACAAAAACTCGAAATTGAACGCGGTTTGCAAATCTAAGCTCCTCGTACGTCATTTAGTCGGATTAGAGATTTTCAATTTTTGACAAAAACACGAAAAAAAGACATGAGTAAACCCCTTGGAAAATTGTTAAAAAATGCAACTTTCTTAATAATCATCGTAGACTATTAAAGTTGACTTTATTTTCATCAGAAAGACGAGAGAAATTGATTGCCGTTAAAAAATTTCAGCTATCTTCAATAGCAAAAAAATTAGTCAGTCACAGTGAACATTTTGGAAAATTAAAAGAAATAATTGATTTTTCAGACTTTGATCGGCCGTAGCGGCCGAACAAAAACTCGAAATTGAACGCGGTTTGCAAATCTAAGCTCCTCGTACGTCATTTAGTCGGATTAGAGATTTTCAATTTTTGACAAAAACACGAAAAAAAGACATGAGTAAACCCCTTGGAAAATTGTTAAAAAATGCAACTTTCTTAATAATCATCGTAGACTATTAAAGTTGACTTTATTTTCATCAGAAAGACGAGAGAAATTGATTGCCGTTAAAAATTTCAGCTATCTTCAATAGCAAAAAAATTAGTCAGTCACAGTGAACATTTTGGAAAATTAAAAGAAATAATTGATTTTTCAGACTTTGATCGGCCGTAGCGGCCGAACAAAAACTCGAAATTGAACGCGGTTTGCAAATCTAAGCTCCTCGTACGTCATTTAGTCGGATTAGAGATTTTCAATTTTTGACAAAAACACGAAAAAAAGACATGAGTAAACCCCTTGGAAAATTGTTAAAAAATGCAACTTTCTTAATAATCATCGTAGACTATTAAAGTTGACTTTATTTTCATCAGAAAGACGAGGAGAAATTGATTGCCGTTAAAAAATTTCAGCTATCTTCAATAGCAAAAAAATTAGTCAGTCACAGTGAACATTTTGGAAAATTAAAATAAATAATTGATTTTTCAGACTTTGATCGGCCGTAGCGGGCCGAACGAAAACTCGAAATTGAACGCGGGTTTGCAAATCTAAGCTCCTCGTACGTCAATTAGTCGGATTAGAGATTTTCAATTTTTGACAAAAACACGAAAAAAAGACATGAGTAAACCCCTTGGAAAATTGTTAAAAAAATGCAACTTTCTTAATAATCATCGTAGACTATTAAAGTTGACTTTATTTTCATCAGAAAGACGAGAGAAATTGATTGCCGTTAAAAAATTTCAGCTATCTTCAATAGCAAAAAAATTAGTCAGTCACAGTGAACATTTTGGAAAATTAAAAGAAATAATTGATTTTTCAGACTTTGATCGGCCGTAGCGGCCGAACGAAAACTCGAAATTGAACGCGGTTTGCAAATCTAAGCTCCTCGTACGTCAATTAGTCGGATTAGAGATTTTCAATTTTGACAAAAACACGAAAAAAAAGACATGAGTAAACCCCTTGGAAAATTGTTAAAAAATGCAACTTTCTTAATAATCATCGTAGACTATTGAAGTTGACTTTATTTTCATCAGAAGACGAGAGAAATTGATTGCCGTTAAAAAATTTCAGCAATCTTCAATAGCAAAAAAATTAGTCAGTCACAGTGAACATTTTCGAAAATTAAAAGAAATAATTGATTTTTCAGACTTTGATCGGCCGTAGCGGGTCCGGAACGAAAACTCGAAATTGAACGCGGTTTGCAAATCTAAGCTCCTCGTAGGTCAATTAGTCGGAATTAGAGATTTTCAATTTTTGACAAAAACACGAAAAAAAAGACATGAGTAAACCCCTTGGAAAATTGTTAAAAAATGCAACTTTCTTAATAATCATCGTAGACTATTAAAGTTGACTTTATTTTCATCAGAAAGACGAGAGAAATTGATTGCCGTTAAAAAATTTCAGCTATCTTCAATAGCAAAAAAATTAGTCAGTCACAGTGAACATTTTGGAAAATTAAAAGAAATAATTGATTTTTCAGACTTTGATCGGCCGTAGCGGCCCAAACGAAAACTCCAAATTGAACGCGGTTTGCAAATCTAAGCTCCTCGTACGTCATTTAGTCGGATTAGAGAGTTTCAATTTTTGACAAAAACACGAAAAAAAGACATGAGTAAACCCCTTGGAAAATTGTTAAAAAATGCAACTTTCTTAATAATCATCGTAGACTATTAAAGTTGACTTTATTTTCATCAGAAAGACGAGAGAAATTGATTGCCGTTAACAAATTTCAGCTATCTTCAATAGCAAAAAAATTAGTCAGTCACAGTGAACATTTTGGAAAATTAAAAGAAATAATTGATTTTTCAGACTTTGATCGCGCCGTAGCGGGCCGAACGAAAACTCGAAATTGAACGCGGTTTGCAAATCTAAGCTCCTCGTACTGTCAATTAGTCGGATTAGAGATTTTCAATTTTTGACAAAAACACGAAAAAAAGACATGAGTAAACCCCTTGGAAAATTGTTAAAAAATGCAACTTTCTTAATAATCATCGTAGACTATTAAAGTTGACTTTATTTTCATCAGAAAGACGAGAGAAATTGATTGCCGTTAAAAAATTTCAGCTATCTTCAATAGCAAAAAAAATTAGTCAGTCACAGTGAACATTTTGGAAAATTAAAAGAAATAATTGATTTTTTCAGACTTTGATCGCGGCCGTAGCGGCCAAACGAAAACTCCAAATTGAACGCGGTTTGCAAATCTAAGCTCCTCGTACGTCATTTAGTCGGATTCGAGATTTTCAATTTTTGACAAAAACACGAAAAAAAGACATGAGTAAACCCCTTGGAAAATTGTTAAAAAATGCAACTTTCTTAATAATCATCGTAGACTATTAAAGTTGACTTTATTTTCATCAGAAAGACGAGAGAAATTGATTGCCGTTAAAAAATTTCAGCTATCTTCAATAGCAAAAAAATTAGTCAGTCACAGTGAACATTTTGGAAAATTAAAAGAAATAATTGATTTTTCAGACTTTGATCGGCCGTAGCGGCCAAACGAAAACTCCACATTGAACGCGGTTTGCAAATCTAAGCTCCTCGTACGTCATTTAGTCGGATTAGAGATTTTCAATTTTTGACAAAAACACGAAAAAAAGACATGAGTAACCCCCTTGGAAAATTGTTAAAAAATGCAACTTTCTTAATAATCATCGTAGACTATTAAAGTTGACTTTATTTTCATCAGAAAGACGAGAGAAATTGATTGCCGTTAAAAAATTTCAGCTATCTTCAATAGCAAAAAAAATTAGTCAGTCACAGTGAACATTTTGGAAAATTAAAAGAAATAATTGATTTTTCAGACTTTGATCGGCCGTAGCGGCCAAACGAAAACTCCAAATTGAACGCGGTTTGCAAATCTAAGCTCCTCGTACGTCATTTAGTCGGATTAGAGAGTTTCAATTTTTGACAAAAACACGAAAAAAAGACATGAGTAAACCCTTGGAAAATTGTTAAAAAATGCAACTTTCTTAATAATCATAGTAGACTATTAAAGTTGACTTTATTTTCATCAGAAAGACGAGAGAAATTGATTGCCGTTAAAAAATTTCAGCTATCTTCAATAGCAAAAAAATTAGTCTGTCACAGTGAACATTTTGGAAAATTAAAAGAAATAATTGATTTTTCAGACTTTGATCGGCCGTAGCGGCCGAACGAAAACTCGAAATTGAACGCGGTTTGCAAATCTAAGCTCCTCGTACGACAATTAGTCGGATTAGAGATTTTCAATTTTTGACAAAAACACGAAAAAAAGACATGAGTAAACCCCTTGGAAAATTGTTAAAAAATGCCACTTTCTTAATAATCATCGTAGACTATTAAAGTTGACTTTATTTTCATCAGAAAGACGAGAGAAATTGATTGCCGTTAAAAAATTTCAGCTATCTTCAATAGCAAAAAAATTAGTCAGTCACAGTGAACATTTTGGAAAATTAAAAGAAATAATTGATTTTTCAGACTTTGATCGGCCTGTAGCGGCCAAACGAAAACTCCAAATTGAACGCGGTTTTGCAAATCTAAGCTCCTCGTACGTCATTTAGTCGGATTAGAGATTTTCAATTTTTGACAAAAACACGAAAAAAAGACATGAGTAAACCCCTTGGAAAATTGTTAAAAAAATGCAACTTTCTTAATAATCATCGTAGACTATTAAAGTTGACTTTATTTTCATCAGAAAGACGAGAGAAATTGATTGCCGTTAAAAAATTTCAGCTATCTTCAATAGCAAAAAAAATAGTCAGTCACAGTGAACATTTTGGAAAATTAAAAGAAATAATTGATTTTTCAGACTTTGATCGGCCGTAGCGGCCGAACGAAAACTCGAAATTGAACGCGGTTTGCAAATCTAAGCTCCTCGTACGTCAATTAGTCGGATTAGAGATTTTCAATTTTTGACAAAAACACGAAAAAAAGACATGAGTAAACCCCTTGGAAAATTGTTAAAAAATGCCACTTTCTTAATAATCATCGTAGACTATTAAAGTTGACTTTATTTTTATCAGAAAGACGAGAGAAATTGATTGCCGTTAAAAAATTTCAGCTATCTTCAATAGCAAAAAAATTAGTCAGTCACAGTGAACATTTTGGAAAATTAAAAGAAATAATTGATTTTTCAGACTTTGATCGGCCGTAGCGGCCAAACGAAAACTCCAAATTGAACGCGGTTTGCAAATCTAAGCTCCTCGTACGTCATTTAGTCGGATTAGAGATTTTCAATTTTTGACAAAAGCACGAAAAAAAGACATGAGTAAACCCCTTGGAAAATTGTTAAAAAATGCAACTTTCTTAATAATCATCGTAGACTATTAAAGTTGACTTTATTTTCATCAGAAAGACGAGAGAAATTGATTGCCGTTAAAAAAATTTCAGCTATCTTCAATAGCAAAAAAAATAGTCAGTCACAGTGAACATTTTGGAAAATTAAAAGAAATAATTGATTTTTCAGACTTTGATCGGCCGTAGCGGCCAAACGAAAACTCGAAATTGAACGCGGTTTGCAAATCTAAGCTCCTCGTACGTCAATTAGTCGGATTAGAGATTTTCAATTTTTGACAAAAACACGAAAAAAAGACATGAGTAAACCCCTTGGAAAATTGTTAAAAAATGCAACTTTCTTAATAATCATCGTAGACTATTAAAGTTGACTTTATTTTCATCAGAAAGACGAGAGAAATTGATTGCCGTTCAAAAATTTCAGCTATCTTCAATAGAAAAAAAATTAGTCAGTCACAGTGAACATTTTGGAAAATTAAAAGAAATAATTGATTTTTCAGACTTTGATCGGCCGTAGCGGCCAACGAAAACTCCAAATGGAACGCGGTTTGCAAATCTAAGCTCCTCGTACGTCATTTAGTCGGATTAGAGAGTTTCAATTTTTGACAAAACCCTTGGAAAATTGTTAAAAAATGCAACTTTCTTAATAATCATCGTAGACTATTAAAGTTGACTTTATTTTCATCAGAAAGACGAGAGAAATTGATTGCCGTTAAAAAATTTCAGCTATCTTCAATAGCAAAAAAATTAGTCAGTCACAGTGAACATTTTGGAAAATTAAAAGAAATAATTGATTTTTCAGACTTTGATCGGCCGTAGCGGCCAAACGAAAACTCCAAATTGAACGCGGTTTGCAAATCTAAGCTCCTCGTACGTCATTTAGTCGGATTAGAGATTTTCAATTTTTGACAAAAACACGAAAAAAAGACATGAGTAAACCCCTTGGAAAATTGTTAAAAAATGCAACTTTCTTAATAATCATCGTAGACTATTAAAGTTGACTTTATTTTCATCAGAAAGACGAGAGAAATTGATTGCCGTTAAAAAATTTCAGCTATCTTCAATAGCAAAAAAATTAGTCAGTCACAGTGAACATTTTGGAAAATTAAAAGAAATAATTGATTTTTCAGACTTTGATCGGCCGTAGCGGCCAAACGAAAACTCCAAATTGAACGCGGTTTGCAAATCTAAGCTCCTCGTACGTCATTTAGTCGGATTAGAGAGTTTCAATTTTTGACAAAAACACGAAAAAAAGACATGAGTAAACCCCTTGGAAAATTGTTAAAAAATGCAACTTTCTTAATAATCATCGTAGACTATTAAAGTTGACTTTATTTTCATCAGAAAGACGAGAGAAATTGATTGCCGTTAACAAATTTCAGCTATCTTCAATAGCAAAAAAATTAGTCAGTCACAGTGAACATTTTGGAAAATTAAAAGAAATAATTGATTTTTCAGACTTTGATCGGCCGTAGCGGCCGAACGAAAACTCGAAATTGAACGCGGTTTGCAAATCTAAGCTCCTCGTACGTCAATTAGTCGGATTAGAGATTTTCAATTTTTGACAAAAACACGAAAAAAAGACATGAGTAAACCCCTTGGAAAATTGTTAAAAAATGCAACTTTCTTAATAATCATCGTAGACTATTAAAGTTGACTTTATTTTCATCAGAAAGACGAGAGAAATTGATTGCCGTTAAAAAATTTCAGCTATCTTCAATAGCAAAAAAATTAGTCAGTCACAGTGAACATTTTGGAAAATTAAAAGAAATAATTGATTTTTCAGACTTTGATCGGCCGTAGCGGCCAAACGAAAACTCCAAATTGAACGCGGTTTGCAAATCTAAGCTCCTCGTACGTCATTTAGTCGGATTAGAGAGTTTCAATTTTTGACAAAAACACGAAAAAAAGACATGAGTAAACCCTTGGAAAATTGTTAAAAAATGCAACTTTCTTAATAATCATAGTAGACTATTAAAGTTGACTTTATTTTCATCAGAAAGACGAGAGAAATTGATTGCCGTTAAAAAATTTCAGCTTTCTTCAATAGCAAAAAAATTAGTCTGTCACAGTGAACATTTTGGAAAATTAAAAGAAATAATTGGATTTTTCAGGCTTTGATCGGCCGTAGCGGCCAAACGAAAACTCCAAATTGAACGCGGTTTGCAAATCTAAGCTCCTCGTACGTTATTTAGTCGGACTAGAGATTTTCAATTTTTGACAAAAACACGAAAAAAAGACATGAGTAAACCCCTAGGAAAATTGTTAAAAAATGCAACTTTCTTAATAAACATCGTAGACTATTAAAGTTGACTTTATTTTCATCAGAAAGACGAGAGAAATTGATTGCCGTTAAAACATTTCAGCTATCTTCAATAGCAAAAAAATTAGTCAGTCACAGTGAACATTTTGGAAAATTAAAAGAAATAATTGATTTTTCAGACTTTGATCGGCCGTAGCGGTCAAACGAAAACTCCAAATTGAACGCGGTTTGCAAATCTAAGCTCCTCGTACGTCAATTAGTCGGATAAGAGATTTTCAATTTTTGACAAAAACACGAAAAAAAGACATGAGTAAACCCCTAGGAAAATTGTTAAAAAAAACAACTTTCTTAATAATCATCGTAGACTATTAAAGTTGACCTTATTTTCATCAGAAAGACGAGAGAAATTGATTGCCGTTAAAACATTTCAGCTATCTTCAATAGCAAAAAAATTAGTCAGTCACAGTGAACATTTTGGAAAATTAAAAGAAATAATTGATTTTTCAGACTTTGATCGGCCGTAGCGGCCAAACGAAAACTCCAAATTGAACGCGGTTTGCAAATCTAAGCTCCTCGTACGTTATTTAGTCGGACTAGAGATTTTCAATTTTTGACAAAAACACGAAAAAAAGACATGAGTAAACCCCTTGGAAAATTGTTAAAAAATGCAACTTTTTTAATAATCATCGTAGACTATTGAAGTTGACTTTATTTTCATCAGAAAGACGAGAGAAATTGATTGCCGTTAAAAAAATTCAGCTATCTTCAATAGCAAAAAAATTAGTCAGTCACAGTGAACATTTTGGAAAATTAAAAGAAATAATTGATTTTTCAGACTTTGATCGGCCGTAGCGGCCAAACGAAAACTCCAAATTGAACGCGGTTTGCAAATCTAAGCTCCTCGTACGTCAGTTAGTCGGATTAGAGATTTTCAATTTTTGACAAAAACACGAAAAAAAGACATGAGTAAACCCCTTGGAAAATTGTTAAAAAATGCAACTTTCTTAATAATCATCGTAGACTATTGAAGTTGACTTTATTTTCATCAGAAAGACGAGAGAAATTGATTGCCGTTAAAAAAATTCAGCTATCTTCAATAGCAAAAAAATTAGTCAGTCACAGTGAAAAATTTGGAAAATTAAAAGAAATAATTGATTTTTCAGACTTTGATCGGCCGTAGCGGCCAAACGAAAACTCCAAATTGAACGCGGTTTGCAAATCTAAGCTCCTCGTACGTTCTTTAGTCGGATTAAAGATTTTCAATTTTTGACAAAAACACGAAAAAAAGACATGAGTAAACCCCTTGGAAAATTGTTAAAAAATGCAACTTTCTTAATAATCATCGTAGACTATTGAAGTTGACTTTATTTTCATCAGAAAGACGAGAGAAATTGATTGCCGTTAAAAAATTTCAGCTATCTTCAATAGCAAAAAAATTAGTCAGTCACAGTGAACATTTTGGAAAATTAAAAGAAATAATTGATTTTTCAGACTTTGATCGGCCGTAGCGGCCAAACGAAAACTAGAATTGAACGCGGTTTGCAAATCTAAGCTCCTCGTACGTTATTTAGTCGGACTAGAGATTTTCAATTTTTGACAAAAACACGAAAAAAAGACATGAGTAAACCCCTTGGAAAATTGTTAAAAAATGCAACTTTCTTAATAATCATCGTAGACTATTAAAGTTGACTTTATTTTCATCAGAAAGACGAGAGAAATTGATTGCCGTTAAAACATTTCAGCTATCTTCAATAGCAAAAAAATTAGTCAGTCACAGTGAACATTTTGGAAAATTAAAAGAAATAATTGATTTTTCAGACTTTGATCGGCCGTAGCGGTCAAACGAAAACTCCAAATTGAACGCGGTTTGCAAATCTAAGCTCCTCGTACGTCAATTAGTCGGATAAGAGATTTTCAATTTTTGACAAAAACACGAAAAAAAGACATGAGTAAACCCCTTGGAAAATTGTTAAAAAATGCAACTTTTTTAATAATCATCGTAGACTATTGAAGTTGACTTTATTTTCATCAGAAAGACGAGAGAAATTGATTGCCGTTAAAAAAATTCAGCTATCTTCAATAGCAAAAAAATTAGTCAGTCACAGTGAACATTTTGGAAAATTAAAAGAAATAATTGATTTTTCAGACTTTGATCGGCCGTAGCGGCCAAACGAAAACTCCAAATTGAACGCGGTTTGCAAATCTAAGCTCCTCGTACGTCAGTTAGTCGGATTAGAGATTTTCAATTTTTGACAAAAATACGAAAAAAAGACATGAGTAAACCCCTTGGAAAATTGTTAAAAAATGCAACTTTCTTAATAATCATCGTAGACTATTGAAGTTGACTTTATTTTCATCAGAAAGACGAGAGAAATTGATTGCCGTTAAAAAAATTCAGCTATCTTCAATAGCAAAAAAAATAGTCAGTCACCATGAACATTTTAGAAAATTTACAAAAATAATCGATTTTTCAGACTTTGATCGGCCGTAGCGGCCAAACGAAAACTCAAAATTGAACGCGGTTTGCAAATCTGAGCTCCTCGTACGTCAATTGGTCGGATTAAACCCCTCGGAAATTTTTTCAAAACTGTTCTTTCTGGACTCTCCTTTCTACACTTTTTTAGTAAGGGAGAAAGTAAACATGATATTTTCTACCACTTTCCACCACCACTCTTAAAAATATTACTCGATGGGAGTTCTCATAATAACATTATATTCAAAATGTAGGAAAGGACACCTTTAGGATTACAATTTTTCTTTTCGAGAAAAACCAAAATCTCCAGCAACAAAATCCAGTCACA
This sequence comes from Ocypus olens, assembly GCA_910593695.2. Taxonomy (NCBI): domain Eukaryota; kingdom Metazoa; phylum Arthropoda; class Insecta; order Coleoptera; family Staphylinidae; genus Ocypus; species Ocypus olens. Next base: position 8,042,054 of record OU343063.1, on the reverse strand, counting down.
ATATTATCCATTTAAGCACATTAAAAAAATACTTCCCTCCCAAGCATCCATCTAATCGCCCGTGAAAACCACCTCCAAGTCGGGACTTAGAGCGTCCCTTTCATGAACTTTGCAAACAAGTCCAAAATGGCATTACCCATGTAATTTCGTTTTCGATTCCAGCGAAGTGTCTCGGGTCCGACCGCTTCTAATCGGCTTTCGTGGCCCCTAAACCCCGTCGCATAATTTAATCCCTCGCCATATTCTGTGCCCGCAAGTACCACCACTAATCCAACGGCACGGAATGTACACGAAAACAATCGGTACAGAGTTACAGACATTGTAACAGCATTACAAAGATTCAAATAATGGAATCTAATTTTAATCTTCGGCCGAACACGTTCAGCACTTTCTCGGAAATAACTGGATTGGTTTAAACATGAACAGATGATATTAAAAAAAAAAAACTATTTGCCAATGAAATTCATTTTTAGAAAAAAAATTTATTATCAGTAATGTAAGTTTCGAAAATATGAACTATTAAAAATTCAGTTATTTAAATTACGAAAATTTAGTACTTGTATAATACAAGAAGTTGTTATGACTTTCAACTTACTTGAATTGAATCGAAGGCAATTGAGTAAATTTAGTTGGAAAAATTTAAAAAAAAAATCAGGCAAATGCCTATTACACTTCAAGATAACTAGAGTTCACGATGTGTAGTTCGATGAGTGTCAGATGCATACACCTTTAAAGATGTGTTAATGACATATGCACTAGAATGGTATTCTATTAACTTTCCTCTAAAATCAAATTATCAAGCTATGACCTTGTAAGTTTTTGGTGATGAAATGCTTGTTAGGTGTCAATGTATTGTATGTTCATTAAAAAAAAAACCTCAAGTGTGCCATGATTTTTTATTAAAAAAAAATTAAGTTGGGAACATGCCGTAAGTAACATAACCTCAATATGTGTTACCAATTTAAATTTTTAAAAATAAAAAATCATGGCACACTTGAGTTTTTTTGTAATATATATGATCCCGTAGGTGCATGCCGTAAAGTAGCTTTAAGATAGGATACATATTTTTCTTCTAAAATTGTGGGAATATGACTGGCGTAATCCTCAAAGGGACCAACCGTGCGTAAGGGCACCTTTTTTTAAATATCCGAAAGTGCGGGCATCCATTACCCCAAAATCCGATTTTCGGTTTTTCGCCCGGAGTCAATAAAAATGGACGCATAAGCCGATTTCTGGCCGGTCACTGCGATTTGCATGTGACGGGCCGATGACAGGCCCTTTTGTGCGACCCACCCATTTCGTCGGCGCGTTTGACACTCATTGCAGTTTTGTTCCGCTTTGGCTGCACTACAAATCTGTTTGTCAGTGTCGAGATGTGGGACGACGTTTCCATATTAATATTTTGCCCTTTTGTTGGCCCAAAGGAGAGAGTCAAAACGCGAACACCTTTAAATATTGAGTGGGAACATTGGGTTTTCTGTGTGCTCGGCCTCGCATTATTTGACTATTCAAATCTATTCATCATCGATGTGAAAAGTGCAACCAACTCGATCACCCAGGGAGGTTTCATTTGCGCCCTTATTTCATACCGAAATAAAGAAGGATGAAAATAAATAATCTAGTTCTTTTACAATATAAAATCAGAGAGTACATATCTATGAAAGTTTATTGTTTATCGGTAAATATAAAAATCGCTCTCATTCTCAAAAAGGACCTGAATACCCATGTCTGCGATTTTATAATCATTTACCGATACATGTTAAAGAGGAACCGAATTTTGCAAGGTATAAATTCGACTCGAGGGGTGACTCATGATACGGCCGAGGTAGCAGAGGTGGTAATACAGGTCTCTGCAATCGACCCTACGTATATGTATTACCACCTCTGCTACCTCGGCCGTACCATGAGCAGTCTTTAACCCTTTCAGCCCTGAATTTTTAAATATGAAAAAAAAAATTTTGTTAATTATTATTGATGGGGAGCTTCTTAAGACCGTAAATACCAAATTTGAACTCATTTGCTTAATTAGTATAGAAATTAATTAGTGTGGCTTTGTTGAAGTGACATCTAGTGATAAACAGCAAAAATATGGATTGTCATAGTAAGTAGAGACATTTAAATGTTGCGGTGGCAATTGCCACCACCAGGGCCGAAAGGGTTAAATATTATTGAAGAATACTTTAAATATGCAATGTACATTCAACGCTGTTGGTCAGTTATGTATACTAGAAGTATTATTATTGTTATTAACAATGTCGATTGCTACTTGAAACAGGCCTAAAGACAATGGCTACTATTAAAATCACAAAACACAAGATTTAATTAAATACTTTGGGTATGCAAGCATTTCCTAATTCTTTTATTGGGCGTAATGTGCATTGTTAATGGTTCATAAATCCCTGGGTTGGTATGTTTACAAATAAGCGTAAGTAAGGTTCCCATGGCCGGGGATGTGTCGCCGTCATAAAGATGGGATGAGATGAAGCTTATATGAAGAAAGTGTAATCACGGGTTGTATAACGCCCGCGTCATATATCTGTCCATTTATGAATTTATTTAGTGGTGCCGTAAATGTTTTAGGGGCCGTTTCGAAAAATCTAATAAAGATCACGCCCGATGGCCACCTGAATCTTTACGACCGGTTGGTATTTAGAAAATCTTAGTCGTTCTAATTAACAATAACATGCGTGTGCGTTTGTTATCTTGGAGATATTTAGTGTAAGGAAAGATCCCATTTGAAAGGGAGTCTATGGAGGTCTTTATACAGAAATGAAGAATTAATTTTGACTAAAAATGAATTACTTTTAAATTTTATCTCATTTAACTATCATTTGCGTATCATGAACATTTACTTAAAAACCTGTAAAATCATACCTAGCCCAATTAATCGAGATATTTACTTTATTAAATGTTGACTGAACAACTTTTTTCCCCCAATTTTATTGTATACATTTAATTTTTTTTAATTTTAACTCTCGCTCCCTTAACTCCAACATAAAAATACTTAAAAATCTGTAAAAGTACGCTTAGCTTTCTTTGTAATATAAAGGGTGACAAATCAATAATTAAATAAGAGTGATCCATATTTAGTAATTACTGGTTGCTATAATTTTGTTTTTCTTAGATTGGGTGTTGCCATTTTATTTCCAGCAGTTATATGTCGATTGTTTTAGCTGTATATCAAAAAATTCAATTTTGAATAAATAATGAAATTTTGAAGCTAATTCCGACAGAGATCATTTTTTGCAGTATTTCTTATAGCTGAATATACTTTTCACTTCCTACGTTTCAGTTTTTTTTATATATATAAAAAAAGGAAGGATGGTTGACGGGAATTCGGGTTGAGGAAGTGCCGATGATTTGGGAATTGGCTTAAGCATCTAGGCTATTCGGCCACTAACGATATATAATTTTTGAGATTTCATTTTTAATAATGAAATAACATCCACGGCAACTTTATCGTTCCGAAAAAGTGACCGCACGGATGGGATTCGAACCCACGACCACGAGGGCCGTGAGCAGGAGCTCTAGTCACTAGGCCACCGCGGCCATTTCAGTTTTGAGTGTTGTTATTTTGTTTCCAGTTATAACAATTGTTTTAAAGAGATGTCAAGGATAGGTTTATTTTGGATGGATTTTGAAATTTGTAAGCTAATTCCAGCAGAAATGATTTTTTTACAAATTTTTCTAAATTCCTGTAATTTAAGTTTTGAGTATTGCCATTTTGTTTCCAGCTGGGATGTGTTAACTGTTTTATCGGTATGTTAATAATAGGGTCATTCTGGATTAATTTTGAAACTTTGAAGCCAATTACAGCAGATACAAATTTCTAATCATTTTTCTAATTACAGATTGCAATTTTGTTTTTTTGTTGAGGTTTTGGGTATTTACATTTTATTTCCGGCAGTGATATGCCAATTATTTCAGCAGTATATTAAAAATCGGTTTATTCTGGATTGATTTTGAACTTCAAAATTTCAAAATCAATCCAGAATAAACCGATTTTTGATATACTGCTGAAATAATTGGCATATCACTGCCGGAAATAAAATAGATTCTAATTCCCGTAAATTTGTTTGCAGTATTTCCTACAGCCGAATGTAATTTTCATTTCCTTCGTTCAAGTTTTGAGTGATGCCATTTCAACAATTTCTGGAAAAAAAATTTGTGTGTGTGTCTGTGCGCGCTGTATCTCAAAAATTAATAGAGCAATTGATATGAAACTGTGAAAATAAGTCTTATTTGATAATCTGAAGAACTGAAAAGCATTTGGTAAAATTTCTACACCGTTCGTGTTTACCTTAACTGTTTTTTGTTTTTTTCCAAAAAAAATTTAAATATAGAAAATATCACAAAAATATTTAAACAAATATTGAAGACAACAAAGAAATGAACATCTTTTGCTTGAAAACATTTTTCATAAAATCATTTTTATTCGAGAAAAAAATTTAATATTTTTTTTTTATTTTTGGTTAATAATTATGAAACAATAATAGTTACAGAAAATGTATTACTATAATTTTAGAGAATAACAAAATAAACAACTTATAAAGAATACGTTTTTTTCGAAATCCCTTTAGTTTTTGAGAAAACTGAGTTTATGAATTTGAAGTATAATTTTTCCATCTTTCATAATTTTGACGTTTTAAACGTCAGAATCACTCGATACTGCAACACGTTCATTGTACATTTAAAATATGATTTAAATTGAAAAAATACCATGAAAGTGTGAATCAAAATTTCAGGACTTTTTTTCAGGATTGATTTTTCAGATCTTTTTTGTTTTCAGGATTTTTTCATTTCTTCTTTCAGGTCTTTTTAAAGAACTTTTTTCTATGACTCATTTTGCAGGACTTTTCTTCAAGACCATATTTTCAGGACTTCTTTAACGATGTTTTTTCAGGTCTTTTCTCTTCAGTATTTTTTTCGAGGACTCTTTTTTCAAGACTTTATTTTAAAAACTCTTTTTTGAGACTTTTTTCGCGCCTTTTTTAATGCCTTTTCCAGGCCTCCTTTTGGGATTTTTCTTGCAGGATAATTTTTTCAAAACTTTTGCTAAGAGTTTTTCAGAACTTTTTTCAAGATTTTATTTCCAGGACTCTTTCTTAACGACGTTTTTTCAGGACTTTTCTTTTGTAGAATTTTTTTCCAGGACTCTTTTTTCAAGACTTTTTCTTCAGGATTTTTAACTATTTTAATGCATTTTTTCAGGACTTTTCTTAGGCGTTTTGCAAGATTTTTTTTGGGATTTTTTTTTGCAGGACAATGTTTTCAAAACTTTTGTTACGGCTTTTTTCAGAACTTTATCAAGACTTTATTTTCAGAACTCTTTTTTGAGGCCTTTTTTCACGACGTTTGCTTCGAATTTTTTGCAGGGCCCTTTTTTCACGACGTTTTTCAGGACTTTTGTTTCAGAGCCTTTCTTTTTAGAATTTTTTTCGGGCCCTTTTTTTCAAGACTATTTAAAAACTATTATCTTCAGGACCTTTTTAGGCATTTTTTATCAGGGTTATTTTTTCAAGACTTTTTAACGCCTTTTATCAGGTCGCTTCTAAGGATTTTTTCAGGACTATTTTCTGGAATTTTTTCAGGTCTTTTTAGGACCTTCTTAAGCATTCTTTGCAGGACATTTTTCAGACATCTCTTTCAGGACTTTTTTAAGGACTTTTAGGAGGACTTTTTTTCGGGACTATTTCACAGGCTTTATTCAGGACTTTTTAAGGTTTTTATTCTTTTTTTGAGACTATTTCACATGCAAGGATTTTTCAAGACTATTTTCTAGATTTTTCTCAGGTCTTTTTAGGACCTTCTTAAGGATTCTTTGCAGGACATTTTTCAGAAATCTCTTTCGGGTCTCTTTTTTGGGACTTTTAGGAGGACTTTTTTTCGGGACTATTTGACAGGCTTTATTCAGGACTTTTTAAGGTCTTTATTCTAACTTTTTTGTAGGCCTTTTCAGTACTTTTCTTCTGGCCTTTTTATCAGGACTTTTCCTAGGACCTTATGTTCGAGAATTTTTCATCAGGATTATTTTTCAAGGCGTTTTTCACGATTATTTCTTCAAGATTTTTTTAATACCTTTCAAGGCTTTTTTCATGACTTCTGCTAGCACTATTTTCTCGACTTTTTTAGGATCTTTGTAAGGACTCTTTGCAGGCTTTTCTATGACTTTTTTTCTGGACTGTTTTTCAAGCTTTCTTTCAGTACTTTTTAAGGCCTTTTTCGAACTTTTTTTGAAGCCTATTTTCAGTACTTTTCTACAGGCTTTTTTATCAGGTCTTTTTCTAGGACCTCTTTTTCAGAATATTTTTTGTGACGACTCTGTTTTCGGGACTTTTTCAGGTTTTTTTCAGGGACCTGTTTTTAAGACATTTCTTTGCAAAAGCACTTTTTTCCAGACTCCTTTTCTGGACTTTTTATAAGAACTTTGTTATCAAGTTTTTTCAGGACTGTTTTATTAAAGACTTTTTCGGGTATTCTCTTTAGAACTTAATTCCAGGACTCTTCCAGGGCTTTTTCAGGACTTTTTTCAGGATTTATCAAGACTTTTTTTTTAGGACTTTTTTCAAGAATTTATTAGTTTTTCTTTTAGGTTTCGAATATACTTATTTAAGATTATTTGAATTGTAAGTATAATTTGTTATTCATAACTTTGACGTTTTAAACGTCAGTATTATCTGATCTATGAAAATAAACCAGGATGAATCAAGACTTATTTTTAGGACTTTTTTTCAAGAATTTACTTTATTTTTTATTTTTTAGGTTTTCCAGGTGTGGTTTGTCAATGATTTTAAAATCATTCCAAACAGTAGTATTTTCTAGATTGAATAATTTGAGAATCTTGAAGCTAATTCCAGCAAAAATTATTTTTTTTTAGAATTTTTCTAATCGCCTTATGCAATATTTTTTTCCTCCAGTTTAAGTTATTTTATTTTCAACTGTGCCAATTTTGGTCCCTATTAGTTCATGGCTAAAGCCGGCCCTGCAAGTATATTCATTTCGTATTAAATCACGATACCTTTTACAAATACAAAGGTGGTATTGACAAACCGCCCTCCATCAGCCCATCTGCGGTATCTCGTGTCAAAGGAGACGCACGTCTTGGACGCACAATTGCACATCTGACCGTTGCCCCCCAAAAAATTGGCAGCTGAAGTGGATCGTGCCCACAATCCACCTTAAATTAAGTCTTCTCCAGTCATCATTACCGAGAAGCTGCCGGAGTCGAAAAAATTAGCCACTCATTGTACGTCCAGGTAAGCGTTACCGTTAATTTTTTCCCTTTTTCTCTCTTGCCGAAAAGGCAATAATCTCCGAGCCGAATGCCAAATGTCACCGGCGAAATAAATCTTCGAATGTTGAGAGGATGCAGCAGCATTTCCATGTTACCGATCGGTTTTTATGTTTGTTTGCGGGGGACAATGGTCTTTTGTCGAGCCGCTCGAAGGAAGCTAAAGGGAATGGGATTGTTGACGTGGGGGCCGTGCACGCCCACTGTAATATTGCTCCTTTGTAAAAATAACAATCTCATAATCAGTTTAGGGCGATTTTGATGTCTTATTCCATTTTAACTTGTGAAAATAAATCTACAACAGTTTCCGATAAAAATTGAATTGTCATTAAAACCGTAGAAACTACATCATCCTGTATATTTGATTAATATTTTCTAAACAGTGTGTAATATGTCGCACCCTAATCTCCCCCGAACAGAAATATACGACCATCAAGCGTACCGTAATGTTATGTTTGGATGTGATTCAGATAAATAACACGAGGGGATTAGTCGCGTGGTTTGTTGGCCGTCAGAAAGTATCCGTTTTTGTTTCTGTAGACAGCGCTAGACGGATGCCGGGGATTAACTACGAACATCCAGAAGAAGCTTACGAAGACACAACCCATACCCGCAACGCACACACAATATATCAAACGGGAATTTGTAGTCGTTTTAAACAATTTAACCTCAATTTCCTGCACCATTATAAAATTTAACGTCCATTCGACCATAAATCAAACCATTTTCTTTTTACTTATTTTACTTCAAAAACGTGTGACGTGCGCCGCTGTCAGCATTAGAGCCGTTAATGTCAGTCTCGGTACAAATTTTAATGTTTGTTTGAGGGCAGTCAAACACACAAGAGAAAAAACGCATTGAGAATTGCCACGTAGTAAAACGTTGTCGTTCTCATGAAAGAAATAATAGATTCGGATTTTTATGTTCTGGCTTAAATCATTTCTTAAGTGCGGTTTTACGGCTAGGATTTTTGTACGTGTCCGGCGGATTGGACATTAGCGGACTAGTAGGGCAGATGTGTGGGTCTGAGGATCTCGGTCAAAATCGTTTAGTTTATTGCTAAGGGAATAATAGGAATTAGTCGTTAAGTTTAACAAATACTTCTAAAATGGTACATTGTTGTTTTGTACGCATGTTTGATTTATTGCCCAAGGAATGATTACTTTTTATGGATAGGCTGGAGAATGAGACGCATTGTGGAAAAAAAATTGGTCTGATAACCACAAGCACAGTTTGTCTTCTGGGAAAATAGAAGAAAACAGAATATGACATAAAATCCCCTAGTTGTCTGGTTAAGGCAATTTTCTATCAACCACGATTCCTCAACCTGCATTGCTAATGTGGCCATCATGATATTTTTCATATTAATAGACTTGTTTCCATTGTTTATTTTGGCATTCTCTACAATTATTGTTAATGTAATTTTGATGTCATGATTATAAACAAAAAACTGTTGCTCCTCGCTATGTTTTCAGGGTAAATTGTAAAATTTTCGAAGTGAGGACTTTTTTTCTCTCGTCACTTTTTTCCAGACATACTTTTTAATTTTTCAACAGAGTCTCGAGTCGCTCCAAGAATCAACTCTTTTCGGTCGACTATTCACGATGAGTTGACTCACAAAAAAAGAGTAATTTCGCCCATCTCTAATCCAAATCCTTCGTTTCCTTTTGATGTTTCTATTTACTTCATAGTATTTTATTAAGTCGCCTTTATTTTTCCTTGTTAGTTCTGTAAGTTGTAGTATTTCGTTTATCACATTCACTTCACCAGGTATTATTAATTTTTGACGTGTTTTTGCAGCAGGTTTTTTTTCAAACCGTCGTAACTTGGTTCAATTTGGTCGAAAATCGATTCATCTTTCAGTTTGGCAAACATTCAAGTTTTATCTTTAAGAATGTGAAGTTGATTTTGACCCCACCCCTCGTAACAACGCGATCGAAAAAAAAATGTTTTTTATTTAAAAAATTGTCTAACTTTGAAGCTGTACCGTATGCAAAAAAAAATCGGCGGAAAATTTCACCGCAATGGCAGAAAAATTTAATCAATTTCCTTCAAAGCCTTAAAAATTCTAGTGGTTTCGATGATTTGGAGCAAAGTTATGAATTTTTGAAAAAAAAAATGACATTGAAAATGAAAACAAGTTGTAAAAATTTAACATTTTTTGTCAATCCAAAACACTTTTTGTAGGAATTTTCAGGGGGTCACGAAAGTCGAAAACTTCTTAGATCGCAAAATTCCATCGAGTTTCGTGCGAAATTCGCCAAAAAGGTGCAAAATGCAATTTTTTTTCAAAACTGAATAACTTCGCGCCAAATCATCGCATCAACTTGAATTTTGGAGGAAATTGAGGAAAATTATTGAACTTCATTGCCATGCTGACCGATTGAGTGCACGATTTTTTTTTCACACGGTACAAGAAACCAAATTTGCACATTTAAACTTCAAAACCATTTTTTTCCTTTAGGGGGTGGAATCGTTTTAGCAACAAAACAATTCACATGACGTTGAAGAAAAAATTTGAAACTGTTCAGACTGCAAAAGTTCATCGATTTTGGTGCAAAATTACTCAAGTTATGGCCAAAAAAGTGAAAAATGTCATTTTTTTTTCAAAAATTCATAACTTTGCTCCAAATCATCGGAACGACTCGAATTTTTAAGAGATTTGAAGGAAATCGATTGAAATTTTCTGCCATTGTGGTGAAAATTCCCGCCGATTTTTTTTGCGCACGGTACAGCTTGTCAAAGTTGGACAATTTTTTACATAAAAAACATTTTTTTTCCATCGCGTTGTTACGGGGGGTGGGTTGGACTTGGGGTCAAAATCAACTACACATTCTTAAAGATAAAACTTGAATATTTCCCAAACTGAAAGATTCATCGATTTTCCTCCAAATTGAACCAAGTTACGACGGTTTGAAAAATCGAGTTTTTTCGCGATTTTTCGAGTGGCGCTTTTTTTTGACGCCGAGTGTATAAATTCAGATCAGTTAAATATCTACATTATCGAAGATTAATTTTTTTATATAAAATGGGAAAGTTTTTTTCATTCTAAACAATCATGTCATATTCAAATTAGGTCTGGGGAAGTGAACAGCGGGACGTCTTCCAAACCAACAATGGACGTCTGGCCATAGATTTCATACCCAACAAATTAAAAAAGGATGCTTTTCTGCCTTTTCACGGCCAATCACCGACAATGGGTCGAGTGCCCCAAAAAGCATTACAGGTCGGTCACGTTTATGGGGAGCCAATAAAATTTTGAAAAACTCTCGCTGCGTCGTAAATAACGCGAGCGGGACAGAATTTTGACCGACTGCCAGTGCTCCCGCTACCCTTATTATTTTAGTGTCTTGGTCGACACTGCGGTGGCCCATTTACAGCTCGTGTGTGTATGACAGATATTTATGGTGCAGAAATTCAGGAACCGTGGAACTATGTTGGTCAGTAGTGTAATGTTCCCGAGCGTGAAATCGGGGGCTGTTTACAATAACGGGCTTTGTTGCTTGGTCGAATTTGATTTAGAAATCGAGTGAAAACCGTGTAATTTCTACCCCCCTGACGAAGACAGTAGCCTGGTCATTGTTAAGAATGTGGGGCTTTGGGTCACGCAGCGGTAATGATTGTTTTGTTTAGAATAGCCACTTCAGTAATGATACAGATAATAAAGTGATTCTAAAAATAGCAAAAGATTTCCGTAATTAATTGTTTTAAAGTTTACGTATTGGTACTACATACTATTAAGGATTTTAATATGAATTAATTCTACCAAATAAAAACTCACAAGGGAACATAGAGAATCTATAAATCTAAAAAAAAATCTGAAACATTGTGTGGAAGTAAAGTAGTTCATCCGTAGCACAAAATCGTTTTCTGTTTTTTTCGGAATTCCAGTCTGAGATGATGAAACCACTCCTCAAAGAAAGATAAAAGTACAACACACATGAAAAAATAGTTAGTATAAAAGTTGTAGAGTATTTTATTCCCTTTATTACGGTATATTCAGATTTATATATTTATAAAATATCCATTTCGTTCATTTTTGCAAAATGTCTGTCCATCTGTCTGCCTGATTGTAGACGCTGTATCTCACATAGAGATTTGATGAAACAAAACTTTAAGCTTTATTTGACAATCTGAAGAATTGTAAGGTTTTTGGTAAAAAAAAACGGAAGTGAGTGTTTACGTTAACTTCTTTTTACTTTCTCCGTTACGAAGTATGAGAAAGTATTGTGATCGTGATTTTTTTCTCAAAAATTTTTTTACGGAAATATCCGTTTTGGGGTCCCCAGATGCCATTTCAATAATTTCTGGAAAAAAAAATGGTGATGTGGCCATCATGTTACTTTCTCCGACTTGATAGTATCATAGCCATTTATATTTACGCTTTCATGGTTTATTTTCAATTGAAATCATATTTTAAATGTACATCGAGCGTTTTGTAGACTCGCATGAAACTGACGTTAAAAACGTCAAAATTATGAAAGATGGAAAAATTATACTAATATAATTCAAAAACTCAGTTTCAGAGATTAAAAAAAAACTTATTCTTTATAAGTTGTTTATTATGGCATTCTCTACAATTATTATTAACATAAATCTGCTGTAACTATTATCGTTTTATAATTATAAACCAAAAATTAAAAAAAAAATTGTTTTAATAAAAATGGTTTTATGAAAAATGTTTTCAAGCAGAAGATGTTCATTTTTTTTGTTGTCTTCAATGTTTGTTTAAATGTTTTTGTGATATTTTTCATATTCAAGAAAATATTGGCAAAAAACAAAAAACAGTTAAGGTAAACACCCACTTCCGGTGTACAAATTTAACCAAAAGCTTTCCAGTTCTTCAGATTATTAAATAAGACGTATGTTCAAAGTTTCATATCAATTGCTCTATTAGTTTGGCATCTAGGGACCACAAAACGGATATTTCCGTAAAAAAAAAATTTGAAAAAAAAATCTAGTAAATAACAATCAATACAATAATATATTAAAAAGTTGTATTTTTTGTGAATTCCGAAATGATGCGTATACGCACCGTTGGCCAAAGATGGGTTAACGGAGATAATGAATAAAAAAAAAGATGTGGCCATGATGTACTTTCACCGTATTTTCTCGAAAACGAATAGATTTACAATAAAAAGTTGTTCATTTTGGCATTCTTTACAATTATTTTTCATATTAAATTCATGTGACACGTTTAGTTTCACTATTATAGGCAAAACATGAAAACAATTTTTTTTTCGAAAATCAAGAAGTTTATGAAAAACATATGTTACAAAAAGTGTTCAATCGTCAATATTCGTGATTCGTATTTTTAAAATCGCTTTACTTCGGAACGTGATGTTAGATTTTGATAATTCGAAAGTCAAAATGTATCTAATTTAGTAGACTTACAATATGAGTAATTTTTATTTTTGTAAATCCGTTAGATACCGTCACAATTGCATTTTTTTTTAATTCCTACGCGCTAAAATCTGTGATTTGGATTTTTAAAATTGCGCATCTTCGCTACACGTTGTTAGATTTTGATAATTCGAAAGTCAAAATGTATCTAATTTAGTAGACTTAAAATATGACTAAATTTTCTTTTTGCAAATTCGTTAGATACTGTCACAATTACATTTTTTTTAATTCCTACGCGCTGAAAACTGTGATTTGGATTTTTAAAATCGCGAAACTTCGGAACGGGTTGTTAAATTTTGATAATTCGAACGTCAAAAGGTATCTACATTAGTAGACTTAAAATATGAGTAAATTTTCTTTTTGTAAATCTGTTAGATACCGTCACAATTGCATTTTTTTTTAATTCCTACGCGCTAAAAACTGTGATTTGGATTTTTAAAATCGCTTAACTTGGAAACGTGATGTTAGATTTTGATAATTCGAACGTCAAAATGTATCTAATTTAGTAGACTTAATATGAGCAATTTTTATTTTTGCAAAGCCATTAGATACCGCCAAAATTGCATATTTTTCAAGACCTCCAAAATTGTAATTCTGTTCTTATTTTTTAATTACACAACTTCCGAGCTTTAAATTAGATTTTTATGTTAGGAACGTTAAAATAAAGCTAATATAGTAGATTTCAATTTTCTTGTAAAATCAGCAAAAGAAAACATCAAAATCGCATGTTTTTCAAGCACTGGGCCTTAAAAATAGTAATTTTGATTTTTGAAATTGCACAACTTTCAAACGCGTTGTTCAAAATTGATGATGTACATGTCAAAATATAGTCAATTAAGTATGATTTTAAAATGTCTTAAAAATCATTCAAGTGAAATCGATGAATAATGTCAAAATTGCATTTTTGCAATTCCTACGTACTGATTTGGATTTTTTAAATCGCGGAACTTTGGAATGTGTTGTTAGATTTGGATTATTCGAACGTCAAAATGTATTTAATTTCGTACACTTAAAATATGAATAATTTTTGTTTTTGTAAAATTATTAGATACCGTCAAAATTGCATATTTTCGAAACGATTTTCAATTCTGTTTTTTTTTTTAAATTACACTTCCGAACTTTAAATTAGATTTTTATGCTTCATATTTACAAAAATACCGAAAAAAATGGTGATATGGCAATCATGTTACTTTCTCCGATTTGTTGGTATCATTTATATTTACGCTTTCGTGGTTTATTTTCAATTTTAAATCATATTTTAATTGTACATCGAGCGGATGAAACTGACGTTTAAAACGTCAAAATTATGAAAGATGGAAAAATTATACTTCAAAAAGAACTCAATTTACTCAAAAACTAAAGATTTATTGAAAAATGTTTTCAAGCAAAAGATGTTAAGTTATTTGTTGCCTTCAAATTTTGTTTAAATGTTTTTGTGATATTTTTCATATTTTAGAAAATATTAGCAAAAAACAAAAAATAGTTAAGGTAAACGCCCACTTCCGATGTACGAAATTTTACCAAAAGCTTTTCAGTTCTTCCGATTATCAAATAAGACGTATGTTCAAAGTTTCATATCAATTGCTTTATTAGTTTTTGAGATACAGCGCGCACAGAGAGACACACACACACACACAAAGACACACATACACACACACACACACACACAGAAACTGAGTTATTGAATTTAAAGTATAATTTTTACTTTCTCCGTTACGAAGTACGAGAAAGTATTGTGATCGTGATTTTTTTTCAAAATTTTTTTTTGCGGAAATATCCGTTTTGGGGTCCCTAGATGCCATTTCAACAATTTCTGGAAAAAAAAAACTGTGTCTGTGTGTGTGTGTGTGTCTGTGTGTGTGTCTGTCTGTGAGCGCAGTATCTCAAAAACTAATAAAGCAATTGATATGAAACTTTGAACATACGTCTTATTTGATAATCGGAAGAACTGAAAAGCTTTTGGTAAAATTTCGTACACCGGAAGTGGGTGTTTACCTTAACTGTTTTTTGTTTTTTGCCAATATTTTCTTAAATATGAAAAATATCACAAAAACATTTAAACAAACATCGAAGACAACAAAGAAATTAACATCTTTTGCTTGAAAATATTTTTCATAAAATCATTGCTATTCGAGAAAAAAATTATTAATTTTGTTTTAATTTTTAGTTTATAATTATGAAACGATAATAGTTACAGCAAATTTATATGAATAATAATTGTAGAGAATGCCAAAATTAACAACTTCTAAAGAATATATTTTTTTTAAATCTCGTTAGTTTTTGAGTAAACCGAGTTTTTGAATTTGAAGTATAATTTTTCCATGTTTCATAATTTTAACGTTTTAAACGTCAGTTTCATCCGAGTTTACACAACGCTCGATGTACATTTAAAATATGATTTAAATTGAAAATAAACCATAAAAGCGTAAATCTAAATGATACGATCAAGTCGGAGAAAGTAACATGATGGCCACATCACCATTTTTACATCTTTTATAATTTTGACGTTTTAAACGTCAGTTTCATGCGAGTCTACAAACGCTCGATGTACATTTAAAATATGATTTAAATAGAAAATAAACCATGAAAGTGTAAATATAAATGATGATACCATCGGAGAAAGTAACATGATGGCCACATCACCATTTTTTTTATTCTCTTCAAAATCTTTGAAATCGCCTCTAGGGATCTTAAAACATAAATGAAAATGTCATGACACAATACTTTTCCATTCTTTGTAACTATAATTTTTGTCATGCGGCAATGCACACAAGTCGACTTGACATCACTCTACTGTCACATCGCCTCGTGTGCGCATCTCCATTACCTTCAATATCGCGTGACAAGTCAACAGAGGGCACATACCCTAAAAGTAACTCATGCTACTACAATTCACAATCAATTACTATAAATTTAAACGATCAATTATTGGTAACTTTAAATGATGTGTAAATAATTCAATCGCTGGTAGAATGAAAAACTACCAAAGACCCTCAATGAAGGTAGCAGGGCGCACAATTGACCCATTAACGTTTCTAAGAATTATAATTGATGGCATTACGCTTCGCCTTATAATTATAGAATGGAAATTAATACAAACGCAAGAGACCGTTTTAATTAATTAATTAACACCCTCGGCCAAATGCATCAATATCAATCGAGACACAATTTTAGCAGTGCAACACAGAACAATCAATTTAGCGTTTCCTGAGTGCATGTTGGTCCATTGTCCATCCTTGTGATTGTGTTTGGACCTACACCAAGTCGAAATGACGTGGGAAATAACTCGGATGCGGGTCTTGCAGCGAGAGAGGTGATGGTAATGGGTCAGCCACCATCCATGAAAGATGCTAATTTTTATTTAACTACACATTTATTAGGGGAGATTGATTCACAGACACGCACGGAGGGGTTCATGTCAGTTCGGGCGGATTCAATTAGATCTGTGAATAATATTTCATTCCATGGAGGTTTATGAATGAAGCGTGAAGAAAATGTTGATTGGATGATCACACAAACACATGTGGGTTTGATTCATGGATGTCGATTATGGTAATGTCAATATTGAGTCTTATTGTATTATCTTCTGAGAATGCATTGACATAATGTTGGTATTAGTACATCTCCAAATTTTAAAAATTAAAGTGGAATTGGATCTATTGACAAGAAAATACATAGATGGTGGAAATAATTTGATGTAATGGAAATCCGGAAATAATTTGAATAGAATAAGCTTTACTGGCTCCAAGAGAACAATTTATTTATTTATTTTTATTTATGTAAGTACGATAGACGCTTTTTGAAAAACCATAATAATACAAATTAAAAATACAGAGTAATCTACAAACGAAAGGAATAACAATAAACACGCAATCACAAAATAAATACAAATCAAGATGGCGTCAGTCACAGTTACGTGTATTGTCTTATATTATACATACACAATTTTCAAGCGAAATTTTAGTTCTTGGTTGGAAATATGAAAATATAAGCTCCATAAGAATAACTTCTTTATCAGATTAACATTCCAGCACCATGAGGAAGTGCAACACTCTCTCCGAGTAATCAACAAACACGATTGTTTTGATACCGAGCAAATATTTACCGACCTCTTGATCACTCATCGTCGGCCCCGGCAACATCAAACGTTTCTTAGATCAAATGGTGATTACAAATTCGTACATAAAGCAAATATTGAGATGTCCAAAAAAATGCCATTCGCGCACGCCGATTGACGGCTGTTTGGTTCCGGAGTGGTGCTAACAATAAACAGCCACTTTTCCAGTGGTAAACGTCGCATTTATCTTTCAGAAGTCAAAATATCCGAGCAGCGGGCAATGTAAATAACGCAGACGAATAAATATTAAGACTTCGATTGATGTAATGTAAATGTTGTTCGGCGGCGCTCTTTTTGATTCACGTTGCACACAAACGCGCAGCCTATTTGATTAGCGGAATTAGAACTTAGCTTTTAATAGATGGGTATCAGCAATCATTCAATTTGATCACTTTTAACGATCTATATGTAAAATTTAACCCGCCATTGGTGACGCAAATTTAATGGTGACGCCGGTCTCACGCACCGGGGTTTTCAACTGAAGATCTTTCGAAACGTGTTACTAATAGTTCATGTTTTTTTTTTAATTTATGCTCGTTGACAATAAAACAAAGATATTTAATCAATTTAAGCTCTGCAATGCGGCAGCTGCTAGAAATCGCAACAAAAAACAATAACGGAGAATAAAGTTATTCGACAAACCCGGTCTCACAGACCAGTAGGTCACCCATAAAGTGTCCAGATCATGCATGTTACAAAAAAAGTCATAAGGTTTTTTTATTGATGTCGATTACACAAATCCTCCGATGCTCTAGTAGAACAAGGTATTGCAGAATAACAAATTCAACTTACAAGTTGATATAGTTGGTATAGCACTTAACAAACCAGTGTGGAAAGAAAACATTTTGGTTTTCTTAATAATTGTCAATGGTAACTTGATATTTTAATCATATTTTAATACGATCAAACTACATCTTTCCTAAAAATTTCATTTTTTAAAATTTTCATTTTTTTGTGTAACTCTAAACAAGAAACTAACAACCAAAAGGTCACTTATGATACATCACTAAAGTCAGAATTTAGTGACGCATTAAATTATGTAAAAATATACAGGGGTTCCATTTGAAATAGAAAAGTTAAAGCAAATTCCGGTTAAACCGGAAATAGAATTTTTATTAAAAATCTACTTGCTGACCCACATTATTCCCACCATATTAAATTTCAAAAAGATATATGTATGAATAAAAAAGATATTAGGGGTCTACCAGAATTCAGTTACACCCGGTATATTCCGAATCATTGAAGGATTATAAAAATGCGGTTACCATCTGACTCAATTCTTCAACTTCTTTCAATGACTGCGAAAAACGAATTCCAGGCGTTTTTTTTCTGTTTTCAGCCATAAGTTTCGAACAGTTAAAGAAATTTCAAGAATTCACCATCATAACTATTCAAGTTCTTTTAATAACGAAGAAAAAACAAATTCAAGATGCAATTGTTTTTCAGTTTTTCAACTACAAGTTTCGAACAAGTGAAGAAATTTCGAAACTTACTCTACTCTTCAAGCACTTTTGATTACCGCGAAAAATGCGAATTCAAGTCGCGATTGTTTTTACTTTTTTAGCTATAAGTTTCTAACAATTAAAGACATTTTGAAAATTCGTTCACCATCTTAACTATTCGAGTTCTTTTAACGACTGTGAAAAAGCGAATTCGAGTCGCAATTGGTTTTTCGGCTATAAATTTTGAACAATTTTTCGCTGTAATCAAAAGGGCTCGAAAATGAGAATAAAATAGAGTATTCTCCTCTTCGGCTCTTTTGATACAGCGAAAGAATAAAATTGTTTTTTTCAGTTTTTTTTTACAATAACTTTCGAACAAATAAAGAAATTTCGAAAATGTTCTTACTATTTTACTCTACTCTTCAAGCTCTTTGTTGGGTACCAGTTTGTGTTGGTACCAGTAATTTTACACATGCCAGCATACATAATTAAATATAAACATAGATATGCATAAATTAAGAAAGTAATAATATTAAAAAAATAGAATAAAACATTAGAATACCCAATCATATAGAAACACCTAAAATAATCAATTCTGATGAACAAATACAAAATGAAGACTTTTGAATAAATTAGAAACAACCTTACTTATTGCAGAAGACTTTTGATTAAAATGAAAAAAAACGTAATTGAGTCGCTATTGTTTTTCATTTTTTCAGCTATAAGTTTTGAATAATTGGAGAAATTTCGTAAATGTTTTTGCTATTTTACTTTAACTTCAAGGTCTTTTGATTACAGCGAAAAATGTGAATTCGAGTCGCGATTTTTTTTCAGTCTTCCAACAATAAGTTTCGAACAATTGAAGAAATTTTACTCAACTCTTCAAACTCTTTTGACAACAGCGAATAATAAACGAATTTGAGTCGAAATTGCTTACAGTTTATAGCTTTAAGTTCCCAACCATTGAAGAAATAAGAAAACAATAGTTCACCTTGAAGCTCTTTTAATTACAGCTCAAAACGAATTGCCGCAAGTAAAAAGTAACCATAAAATATAAAATAATAATTGTGGACACCTACCTTGCAATCATAGAGTAGACTGACTCCAAAAGGCTAACTACATCACCAGTGGGATCGCCAAACTTTGCTTCGGGAGACTTCCAGTTGTAACGCCATTTTTCTATCGCTAAGTCTTGAATTTTGTATTTTCTTGTGCGATCCTAGAAAGAGAGAGAAAAATTCTTTATTCAAAAAGTTAAAAACAGAGTAGCTAGCCATTAAAAAAAGTTTGTTGTCATAGCAACAAAATATTAAAGGCCAACGAAAAACATGATCACAAGATGCATTATAAAATATCAAGCAAGTTTTAGTATAAATAACATTTTTAGATTCGGTACATGATGAAAAAAAGAGCCATTATTATTTTTGAGTCGAATTTACTCAAAAAATGTCCTGTGCTACCCTATAAAAAAATTGCATTGTCATGTAGAGAAAAAGCGTTTCCTTTTCTTTTTTACTTTCTCCGTTACGAAGTATAAGAAAGTATTGTGATCGTGATTTTTTTTTTCAAAATTTTTTTTACGGAAATATCCGTTTTGGGGTCCCTAGATGCCATTTCAACAATTTCTGGAATTATTTTTTTTGTGTCTCTGTGTGTGTGTGGCTGTGTGTGTATGTATGTCTGTGCTTTATTGGGATGATTTAAAATTGCTCTCTATGAATGACATTCTAAAAGTTAAAATATAGCAGCGACGGTTGGCGGGGTGACTAACGGTACGGCCGAGGTAGCAGAGGTGGTAATACTGTATTGCCACCTCTGCTACCTCGGTCATCCCGCGAGCCGTCACTGAAATATAGTAATATATTTTCATGCAAATCTTATTCCATAAT
Organism: Ocypus olens; assembly: GCA_910593695.2. Lineage (NCBI taxonomy): Eukaryota > Metazoa > Arthropoda > Insecta > Coleoptera > Staphylinidae > Ocypus > Ocypus olens. Next base: position 8,021,912 of record OU343063.1, on the reverse strand, counting down.
TTCTCCGAACAATTTCCACTCTGAATGTGCTTAGAAACGTGTCTACCGAAGACCTACCTCAATATCTAATGAATTTATTATTGAATACAGTTCCGCCTCCAAAAATGGACTTCGTAATTATAATCCAGATCGGACCGAAAATTGAAATAACGCCCAACCCCCCGCGGGCCCCAGTGCAGGTACCCATTGTTGTGCCGAGTTGACTTCTTAATCCTCCCATTGTCAGGTAGCCGGAGCCCATTTATAAGAAACCTCAATATTTGCAATGATGTCTGCACGAATTTAAACGTTGGCAATTAACTTCTTAATCTGTTTAGATTAAGGGGGCGACGCTCACCAACGCCCATCGCAAATTATTGTAAATATTTGAATGTATCATGATTTATGGCACTAAGAAAACTCAATCGTAATTGCTGAAGGGATTACGTCGATTTTTGGAAGTGTGGAACATTTTTGGAAATCAGTTGTCTGACTTCATATTTCTGCAATGAAAATGGTGACGTGGCCATCATGCAACTTTCTCTGATTTGATGGTATAACAGTTATTTTTGTTTATATTTTATCGATGACTGTAAATTATTAATATTTTATTAATAATAATATTTTATTTCTAAATGTGGACCACATTACTGTACTAGCATAATAAAACTATAATATACTATAATGTGTTAAATTTAGTTTACTCTATTTGATTAATTGATGGTTGAGGCGTTAACTTCGTGATACATTTTGGAGCTTTAAATAAAACAGTTTCTTTATTAATATCACAATTTATTTCTATAACTTGAATTTTCAATTTTTTTTCTGCATTTCGCGATCATTTTGATTATTGGCCTGTTTTTTTTTTAATTTTTCTTCTTCAAATTCTTTTTGGCCTAAACATTCTTAATAATAAATTGCAGACAGAGGGCAGTTTCCAGTAGGTAAAATTATTTTATTTTCTGGACTAGTTTCGGGTTATATTAAACCCATTTCAGCAGAAAACTACAAATTAAAATACAATATAAGAAATATAAATCGTTGATTCAGTTATAAAATAATAATCAAAAATAGATTTAATGTTAATTCATCAAAACTAATGTATTTATAAAAACTAATGTATTTATTAAATATTCTTCATTTTGGTCACAATATTGAATTTGTTTGTTGAAATTTTTATTTTTTGGTCAGCATTTTTACTTTCTCCGTTGCGAAGTACGAGAAAGTATTGTGATCGTGATTTTTTCTTCAAATTTTTTTTTTACGGAAATATTCGTTTTGGGGTCCCTAGATGCCATTTCAACAATTTCTGGAAAAAATAATTTGTGTCTGTGCGCGCTGTATCTCAAAAACTAATAGAGCAATTGATATGAAATTTTGAACATCCGTCTTATTTGATAATCTGAAGAACTAAAAAGCTTTTGGTAAAGTTTCGTACACCGGAAGTGGGCGTTTACCTTAACTATTTTTTGTTTTTTGACAATATTTTCTTAATTATGAAAAATATCACAAAAACATTTTAACAAACTTTGAAGACAACAAAGAAATGAACATCTTTTGCTTGAAAACATTTTTCATAAAATCATTTTTATTCGAGAAAAAAATTTCTTTTTCTTTTTTAATTTTTGGTTTATAATTATAAAACGATAATAGTTACAGCAAATTTATGTTAATAATAATAAGTTTTTTTCGAAATCCCTTTAGTTTTTGAATAAACTGAGTTTTTGAATTTGAAGTATAATTTTTACATCTTTCATAACTTTGACGTTTTAAACGTCAGTTTCATCCGAGTTTACACAACGCTCGTTGTACATTTAATTAAATATGATTTCAATTGAAAATAAATCATGAAAACGTAAATATAAATGGCTGTGATACCATCAAGTCGGAGAAAGTAATATGATGGCCACATCACCATTTTTTATTTTTAGACCGGAGTTTTCTATGTTTAAATTTTCGATTTTTTTTGCCTTGATTGTTGTTTTTTCATTTTTTTGCCTATAACTTAGATTTTTGACATGTATTTTCATTTTTTTTTGTCTAAATTTTTGATCTTCTGTCCATAATTTTCTTTATTTTGGCCAAAATTTTCGATTTTTTAATCCACATTTTTTTATTTTTAGCCCGAATTATTGACTTTGTGCCCTACATTTTTAGATTTTTTAACTTGAACTGTTCATTTTATTGCGTCTAAAGAGTTATTATTCAATGTGGTCTATAATTTCCCATACTTTTGCCACGATTGTTATTTTTTCCGAGTTCCTGGTCTGAAACGTACTTTGAGCTAAAGAATTATTTTATTCGATGTTTGGTCTAAATTTTCCATTTTTGGCCACTATTGTTGATTTTTCATTTTGCCGCCTATATTTTAGATTTTTAGACCTGAATTTTCGATTTTTGGTCTAAATTTTTGATTTTGTGTCCTCTATTTTAGGTTTTTTAACTTGAATTATTGATTTTATTGCGTGAATTTTTGGCTATTATTATTATTTCCTAGTTTCTGGCCTGAAACTTACTTTGAGCTAAAGAGTTATTTTGGGGGCCAAAATGGCAAATTATTTTTCCTTTACTTTAATTTTTTACTACAATTTTTTGGTCTTCATTTTTTTATTTTTAGAACGGACTTCTTGATTTTCTGGTCATTATTTTAGCTCTTTGGCCTGTAACGTTATTTATTGTTCCAAATTTTTGATTTTTTAGCCTAAATTGTTTGTTAAAATTTTCTATTTTTTGTTCCGCACTTTTGATATTTAAAAGGGCAAATTATTTTGCTTTAACTTGAATTTTCAATTTTTTGGTCTGCATTTTTTTGTCCGTATTTTATATCTTTACCCGCATTTTCACCTTTTTGTTTCAAATTTTTTGGCCCGAATAGTCATTATTTTGGCCTAAATTCTCAAATCGTTTCTTAAAATTTTCGATTTTTTGTTCCGCATTTTTGATATTTAAAATAGCAAATTATCTTCTTTAACTTGAATTTTCAATCTTTTGGTCTGAATTTTTTTTGTCCAAATTTTATATCTTTACCTGCATTTTCGCCTTTTTGTTTCAAGTTTTTGATTTTTTGACCCAAATCTTCTTTATTTTGGGCAGAAGCTTCGATTTGTTTGTTGAAACTTTCGATTTTTTTGGCTTGCGATTTTTATGATCAGGCCAGAGTTTTCGTTTTTTGGTCAAAATTTTCGAATTTTTTGACCTATCTTTTAGTTTTTTTGACCTTAATTTATTGATTTTTATGAGCGAATTTTTCATTGGCGTATATTTTAGATTTTTAACCTGAAATAGTAAGTTATGAGCGAAATTTTGATTTTTTGATAGTACAATTTTCAAGTTTTTTGGTCTAAGTATTTGATTTTTTCCCTTTACTTACATTTTCGATTTTTTTGGTTTGCATTTTCAAGCTTTTTGTATTAATTAACTGATTGAGGTTGGCGGCACTTACTTCGTGATACATTTGTTTTTGTGTTAATTTTAGGTTTTATATTTTATTTTTTGTTTCAGCGAGTTTTCATTTAAATATAGGAGTTATTTTAAGATAAAACTAATGTACTTTGATATTTATCTAGAAAAATCATGAGTTGGCAAAAAAGTATATTTAAAAGTTTTTGAGAAAATATCTAAAATGTTAATTCAAGCCCAACACAATTAAAAAAAAAAATTACGAAGTTTTTAACAACCAAAAATCGAATCAAAATTAAAAAAACAAAAATTCAGAGAAGGATTACTTAGTTTTCAAATATTTGTCTGATTTTTTGTGTCAATTGATTCGATTTTTGTTTTTTTTTTATTGTGGGTGCTGGGGGGGGGGGGGCTTGAATTAATATTTTAGATATTTTGGTAAATAATATTTTTTTGCCAGCTCTTATGATTTTCACTTTCTCCGGACGTAGATTTGGAAAATTTTGAAATCGAATTTGAACCGGAAATATCCGTTTCGAGGTTCTCCGAAACGATTCCGACATTTTTGAAAAATGGCTAAAAAAAATTACTAAAAAGTTTCAAGTGAAAATTTAAACATAACCTTTATTTGGCAATCTGAAGAAAGGAAAAGCTTTTGGTAAAATTTCGTACACCTGAAGTGGGTGTTTACACAAATCGTTTTTTTTTTTGTTTCATCCGGTTATTTTATATTATAAAAACTTTTTTTTTGTTTTTTTTAAGGAAGGATGGTTGACGGGAATTCGGGTTGAGGAAGTGCGGATAATTAGGGCAGTGACGGTTCGCGGGATTTTTTTCTGGTACGGCCGAGGAACAAGAGGTGGTAATATAGATAGGTAGGGTCGGTTGCAGAAACGGTTGGCCGCGTGACCGCACCTATCTGTATTACCACCTCTTGTTCCTCGGCTGTACCAGAAAAAATCCCGCGAACCGTCACTGGATTTGGGAATTGGGAATTGGCGTAAGCATCTAGCTATTCGGCTACTAACGATAAATAATTTTGAGATTTCATGTTTAATAATGAATGGGACATATACTGGACATCCATGGACCCGCACGGCCACTTCTTCGTTCCGAAAAAGTGACCGCACGGATGGGATTCGAACCCACAACCACGAGGCCCGTGAGAAGGATTATAAAAATTGAAGATAACAAAAAAAAATGGAAATATTTTTACAAAATTATGTTTCCCAAAAAATGGTTAATTGAAAATTGTGGTCATTTTTGGTTTATAATTATGAAATGATTTTTGAAAAATTTATATTAATAATAATTGTAGAGAATGCCGAAATAACCAACTTATAAAAAAATAGTTTTTTTTTTGAAATTTCTTTGGTTTTTGAGTAAACTGACAGTAAGGATAATTATAATTTGAAGTATAATTTGTCATTCTCATCTTCCATAATTTTGATGTTTCGGTATCACCTGATGATATCTCGATGTACGTTTAAATTGAAAATAAAAAGTGAAAGTATACATATAAATAAATATTATACCATCAAATCAGAGAAAGTAATATGATGGCCACATCATTATTATTTTGCTTAGATAAGTTACCGTTCTGCCACTAACGAGTCTCAAAATATTAATTAATTTTGAGCACTCTCCTATTTCAGTGCAGATGACCGAAAAAAATTACAGAAAACTAGAAATAAAAAATAATTTCTTATGCAATGTTTAAAAGTCTCTAAGTCTTACCAATAATCCTGCATTTGGATGTAATAATTTGACCAACATAAGAATAGTATATTCTGTAACAAGGTTAGAATGATGCTTCTGATGCTCGTGGTTCCTCGCACTCGCCTCGCGGCTCGCGGTCCGAATATTCCACGAGCATCAGAATTTCCATTCTTACCGAGTAGCAGACTATACTTTCTCCTCGACCAGATAAAAAGACTAATAAAATAATGAACACAAAAAACTTACGTTTTATCATTACGTTTGTGGTTATGTTTACAGTATTTTGACAATTGTGATATCCAAGGCTAATTGTTTTATTCAGAACGGTGTGAGAATATTCATTCCATTACTTGTTATGGATGGAATTACATGCAAAACGCATAAGCGCTTAGTATTTTGTTCCATAACAAGAGTGAGAATGTGTACGTTCTATGATCAAAATTGATTTCAGAATGCTTAAATTCTATAGTGGTCGTGGAGAAACGTTAATTCTCCCACTCGATTTACAAGAAAAACAATCCCCCCTGTTTCCTGTCCCAAAAACATTTCTAAAACCATCTTCATATCGCGTTACCATATTATCATAATCAGTAGACAAAACCAGAGACCGCCCATTCCTCCTCCACAACAAGCTAAATCACCGAATCCGCAAAATTAGACCACATGAACAGAAGAGAATGCCACACATTTTTTGAAAATCGTTTTCACTAAACCGTTTTGGTTTCACATAAATCAGGCCCGTTCCGAACAAAAGGGGCAGCACTTTGTTAAAAACGGGGAAGATCGCTATCGCCTGGTGAACAGCCCCTATTACGACTAGGGGCGGCGATAACATCTCAATTTCAACATCATTACAAGAGGCCAGAATAGAAACACTAAAGAAACGGATCCGTACAGAAATCACGATAATTACGCGACCCCTTGTCAGCGTTATTAGTTGTTGGGTGGTTTGAAGAGGGATGGAAATTAATTTTCCGATTTGGTAATTGAAAATAGAGCACGCGCTTAAGATTTGGTAAGTACATCATGCTCAATATTTACGCAACAGAAGTGCCTATACGAGGAATTATTGAGGGGGTAACAGTTTATTTGACACCAATGATAAAATATCGTTCTTTTTACGTTCTTTGTATAAAACACGAAAGAGTATGGTTATCAACAGTAATTGCACAAGTGCATTGGAAATCATCGGTATCACTCGGCAATGCACCACGGATCACAATTGATTTCAGCAGATTTTTCCAAAAAAACTGGAATTTTATTTCCCATTTTGCACCTTTATTTGCATTTATTTATTTATTTTTTAAGCTCACTTTTTGATTGTAGTTGGCTGTTGAAATATTTGTGGTAAAGGCCAATTTTTTTTTTACTTTTTCAAAATGTTTCTATGATTTAAGGATGTTTTAATGATCTAATGAAAATAACGTATAATAATGTATCATCCTAAGGCAGATTTTTTAAATAATTTTAACGTAAAATTTGAAGGTTTTTGTTTAAAAATGCGGCTTGGAATGGGAAAAACTATATCGGTGGCGGACGTATAGTAAATGGATATTATTTGAAAATCATAAAAGTATTTCTCTTGCACTAACTTAGCAGTGGTGTTCGTTATGGACATTTCATTTTCTTTGCAGTATGACCGTTCCTCTTTCGCACGTTATATGTCCAGTTTTCCAATATTTTAGAAATGTCTTCAAGAGTGCAAGTCATGTTAACGTAATATTTTTCTCCGCCCAAAATACCATAAACTTTTTCCAAATATCCTTTTTAGATGATATTGCATTTTGTGGTTGGGCTTGTTTCACTTTTTTTTCTTGAATTACTTCAAAAGAAACCAAAGCGCGAATTTTCACTTAATTACATCAAAGAGCCGTAAACTGACGTTTAACGTTGTTTTTATTTGACAGTAGTTCAACGCAATACCGATTCGGCACTTGCTAGAGTGAGTAGTGCAGTACGAGCGGTACCTCCCTCTTTGTCTCCTCTACGCAGATCCACGAGCCGCCGCTGCACTACAGTAGAATTTTAGTATGTCACTTTGTTTTATTACTGTTAGTATTATTACGTTCTGTAACAGCAGCCAGTGTACGGATCCTGCAATAAAAATATTTTCCATAATTTATCGTCACCGTAAACCAAAAAGTTCTACGGTTCCTCCAATTCCGGGCTTTATTAGTTCTGCATCCACATACAAAGTATCCGACAACTCCTATGTTTGTTTTACAACTGCCATTAATTACGTATTCATTTATACAAAGTTGTTCGTTTCCATATTTCCATTCCTGTAACGCCCTGTAATTTTTCCCGAAACCGTAAAAGGACCAAAGGAACAGTAAAAATATTAATTGTTTATTCGTATTCCATGAAAACCTCCCAATAAAAAAAAATGGGGGCCCCGTCCCCGATGATTTATCATCGACTTTTAGTGCCCCTCGTATTCCTCCTTTTATTTTACAATTTTCTCTTTAATATCTTTATAGTTGTTGGTTTTATTTCTGTTAATTTTTCTCTCACATTTCTCATTATGTAACTACCGGGTTGAGTATTTTATTGGCCTTTTTACAGGCCCGTGGATGTGCAGGGAGGCTTGAATTGGATAATGATATATGAGGCCGTTTTTGTGGGTCTTCTACGTTTCTAATTTAATTTTATATTGTGGGCATCTTGTTATTAGAATTTTTCCTATTTGAAGAACGACGCTGCCATTAAAGGTATCGTTAAAATGCAAGATGTAACGTAATTTATGCAATTCCAAGAAATATTAGATTTTATCCGTGGTCTTAAAACTTTTTATCCCTTGAGCCCCTAACGGGAAAATCTGCGGATTTTGAATCCGAATTGTGGAATAATTTTCATTTTAGCGGCTAGCGGAATTCATTAGTTGTATTGTTGAAAAAATTCGCGTAATTTAATTTAAAATGCTTTTTTTTATTTTCATACTTCTAACCATGTATATATTATACAGGGTGTTCAATTTAAGTGAAGACATTGAAATATCTCGAAAACTACACATCGGATAAAAAAATTAATAATTAAAATTTATTCGCTTTGGAGGGGGACATCTAATGATATGAAACTCGACCCACTACCCTCAACCCCCTAGGAGGTAGGGGGTGAGAAATAGAAAAGTTAAATACGAACCCCCATTTTTTGTACGGATTTGAATACTCCGGGAAAAAATAAGAAAGTTTCATCTGATTTTTTTTTTGTAATCGTGACAGACGACACTATAACACAGCTATACAGGGTGTGTTTGAAATAACGAACAGGCTCGTAACCACAGAGAGATTATATTATTTTTAAACAATATTCGCAATTATTTTGTTTATAACTGTAACAAAAAGCCCGCAATTAATTATTAAAGTTAATGAGTGAAAATTCGCAACATGTTTGGGGGCAGTGGTAATGTGACCTAATTTTTAAACGGCATCGGCTTTAGATATCGAATTACAACAAGCGCGTAGGAAATATCTGAGTGCTCTTTAAGCGTCAATGAACTTGAGGACTGTTTATCTTTTACAAAAAAAAACGTTGCGATAACACTTCAAATTTCGGAGGCAAGAAATCGTATCTCGCGTTTTAAATAAACAAACACACATTCCATGCAGACCTAATTAAATGAGAAAAACATCGGTTCTCAAAATGTTTAAAAAACCTCGAAAAATTAGGAAAATTCAAAAAAAAAATTCGAATAAATTTTGACGAAAATGGGTTCACAAATATTTTGTGTATGTGCCCTTAAATGCCTGTTCGTTATTTCAAATACACCCTGTATATGGCCAAGAGCGTTCGCAAATAAATTGGTTCGCCACACAAAGTCTTCTATCTTTCGTTTACTTTTATCACCCCGCGTACATATTCGACTGATTACAGGGTAGAATAGTTCAGCTTTTACTTAACTTAACAAATTCCCTTTTAGAAATCTATCTTAACTTTGAAATTGCCCAATTAAATTAATTATTTCAACCGAGAAAATTAACTTTGAAATTTTACAAGGCTCCAAAACCCACACCAGACACAAAAGTACAATTGAGGTAAACCGAAGTCGGTTTGGTTTATTGGTTTATTGGTTTATTGGGCCGAAGCTTAACCCAAAAATCGACGAATTTCTGTGAAAGATGGGCCGCTTTCCACCCGAGAAAAATAGACGACAAAGAAATAATATAACAATGACGGATTGTAAATTTCATTTTTATAATGGTACCGAACACAATTGTGATTTAAATTTATTCCAATAAGAAAAAAATGACAGATTAACACGTTCAATGCGGCAATAGTAATTTACGTAACAAGTCCCTAAAGTGATATTTTACGGGATGAGTAGGAAGTTTCCAGGACGAGCCGTGGGTGAGTTCTGGAATCCTGCGATTCCCGTAAAATCACTTTTGGAACGTGTTCCGTACAATATTTGTTCTGCAGCCGTTTTTTTTATGTTAAAAAAGCAGAAACACACACGAATGTAATTTTTCAATTGTTTCACTGCAAACCGAATGGAGTTAATCGGTACCACAAATTTATAATCCGTGATCGGTACCAAAAAAACTTTTAATTCCGTAAAAGTACGACGAAGTTGCAACCTCCGCCCATACGGAAGTTCGATAGAATTCTATTCCGCAAAATACGGGACACATATACCCCGTAAAGCAGTAAACGTATTAAAGATAGTGATACGTAAATATTAAAACAATTAATTAGTGTGGGAGTGACAAGCACGTCAAAAAGTGTGTTGAAAGTATAAATAATCTTTTAGTCTTCTGTCCTTTCTATACTTCTCTTTTTTTTTAATGCAATTTTATAACGCTATTATAATTTCGTAGATACATTAGATTTTCGTGAAATTCACTTTTCGGAACGCTCTTTGAATGTATCTATTAGGCCAGCTTTGTTCAGCTTGTGTCGGACGTTAAATTGAAACCGTTTGACTTTTACGACACCATTCACTTGTTATTCTCGCCTCATTGTCAGAAACTCGTGCCGGAACACATTTTCGCAAAATAGGTAGATCACCTTGCCCGCAACAACCGCCCTCTACATGTTCTCGCCTGTCGACGGTATTAGCAGATGTTGCCTACTATCACAATGCTCTATTAGTGGGCTTGTGCGTTTCCATTGTGAAGGAATAATGAAGAAACGACGTTTATTGAAAAATCTTACTCAGGTGATAGTGTCAACACCTCTGGGACGACCAGAAAAATTGTATCGTTCCGGTTAAAATAGATTTAAAAGTGCAAGGATGTAATAATATGGATCTTCATCTGCAAGAAAATCATTTGTACGCACGTGTGTGACAGTACATCTGTGGATTTCATAGGGTATATTATAAACCAAAAATATCTTAAATATCTTTATTATTATTGTTATCTTTAAGAAATCTTAAAGACACTTTATTCAAAGTTAACATGTAAGAATTTCAAACGTCTAGTGTAATAAATCTTAATTTCCAGAGCAGTTGGAAAAGTTAATTTTTGGTCATGAAAATGTTCCTTTTGGTGTGGCCATTGTTTCTTTGATCAAAATTGATTTCAGAATGCTTAAATTCTGGTTGTGGAGAAATACTGTTCCTTTCTACAGCAAAAAAAACAACCATTCTTCCTCCATTTCCTGTCTCACATTCGTTTCACCCTCACAATTTTTTTTTAATCGAATTAGCGTCGCTTAAGGTTTATTAGTCCGCTGTATTGTTGGTTATTTGGTAGTATTGTAAATACGTGTTTCGGGAATGATGAGGATGACGAGAGACCCGCATCTGATGCGTATGTTGAGACACCTCAATTGGGCGTCAGTGCGTGCATGTACACAACATTTCCGTTATTTTAATTGACGCGGTGCGGATGATGCAATTAGTCCCAATGGAAATTAACGCAGGATTGTTGGACGAGGCGCGTCTACAAATTAATTGAGTCTACGAGGAACAAATTAAGAGGGTAATTATCTGATTTACATAATGATTGCAGCGGTGGGCGTGCATCGATAATAAGCAGAGTGCGGACGTCTGGGTGCCGACGGAGGTGAAAACTGGTTTCTTGGCAAATATGCGTCGCTGTGTCAATCTCGAAGGTACGGGCATATCCTGCTAAGCTTGAGATAATTCGAACGTCCACCATTCTTAAATTTAAGTGCGATTATAGTGGTGACTTGATGAATAAACACGCCGCCGGGCCGCAGCAAAATGTGCGCGCCGTTGAATTACACGATATGCATGGTGCGTGCGCAAGCCTGTGGTACCCAGACGTCCACTGTGAAATAAATCGTATATACCGGGTGTGGCACTTAAGACGCCTCGGACCATAGCTCCTTTACGATAAAAGCTATCGAAAAAAATCTAAGAACAAAGTGGTGCATAGTTACCGTCGCTATGTTTTAAAAATATTTCTAATCATCAGTGGCGTGCCGTACTCCAGTGGCGTACCAAACTTATGTTTTTTTAAATGGAATGCCCTATTTTTTATTGCAGATTTGGAAAGTGCTCGACGAGTACTTATTTTTTTATCTAACCTGTTATACCCTTCACTTTAGCGGTTTCGCTGTTATAACCCCTTCTTTCAAAATTGCGCCCCATTTTTGAGATTTTTTTGTAGAGAAACTAATTGACGCCGGCGCCTAAATTTTGAATTGAGGTACAGGTTAAGACCTCGTATACCTTCACATAATTTTTTTTCGGGTAATTTATGGCAAAAAAATAATTTTTGATTGATCTTCGCATGTTGTCATTTTTTCCGAAAATTTCAAATGGCATCCCCCTAAAAAAATTACGGCGTTGTACAGCCAAAACTCTAAATTTTTCATTGGTGTAAAAAAAATTACACATTGCATAACACAATTTCGGAGAAAAAAGGAATTTCATCGCAAATGTCGGGAAACGTTTTCCGTTCCCAAGTGTGCCATGAGAAAACAAAAGATTGGTAATTGTCAAAGTAAATTATTAGACGTCAGTAGCAGCCATAAGTCATTTTTGATAAACGTTCTAAAAATGTTCCGAACTCAAGAGGAAATGGTTGACATGATATTTATTCTTGGAGAATGTAACAAGAATTGTTTCTTGGCATCACGAGTGTACGCTGCGAGATATCCGCACAGGGCACATCCAAATGAACGTGCGTTTCAAAAAGTGTTGGAGAGATTTACTACTACGGGAAGTGTGAAACGGCCAAGGAGAGTTAGAAAGAAGGCAGTTATTACCGAAAATAATGAACTGCGGTATATCACCAGAAGTTGCGGTTATGCCTCCAGCAGGAAGGTCGTCATTTCGAACATTTAGTTTAAGTTGTTAAATTTGCTTTATCTGCATTTTTCATATCATGTTGAATAAATAGGTACATACTATTATGTTGACCGTATTTGTGTATTTGTTTTGGTACTTTGACAATTACCAATCTTTTGTTTTCTCATGGCACACTTGGGAACGGAAAACGTTTCCCGACATTTGCGATGAAATTCCTTTTTTCTCCGAAATTTTGTTATGCAATGTGTAATTTTTTTTACACCAATGAAAAATTTAGAGTTTTGGCTGTACAACGCCGTAATTTTTTTAGGGGGGTGCCATTTGAAATTTTCGGAAAAAATGACAACATACGAAGATCAATCAAAAATTATTTTTTTTCCATAAATTACCCGAAAAAAAATTATGTGAAGGTATACGAGGTCTTAACCTGTACCTCAATTCAAAATTTAGGCGCCGGCGTCAATTAGTTTCTCTACAAAAAAATCTCAAAAATGGGGCGCAATTTTGAAAGAAGGGGTTATAACAGCGAAACCGCTAAAGTGAAGGGTATAACATGTTAGATAAAAAAATAAGTACTCGTCGAGCACTTTCCAAATCTGCAATAAAAAATAGGGCATTCCATTTAAAAAAACATAAGTTTGGTACGCCACTGGAGTACGGCACGCCACTGATGATTAGAAATATTTTTAAAATATAGCGACGGTAACTATGCACCACTTTGTTCTTAGATTTTTTTCGATAGCTTTTATCGTAAAGGAGCTATGGTCCGAGGCGTCTTAAGTGCCACACCCGGTATAGACATATCTTTAAAAATACTTTGAATATCAATCTGAAATATTGGGTGGATAATCTTGAGCTTTAAGAAATTAAATTATGAAAAAATCGATGTTTCAATGAGAATGCCCACTTGAATACATTCCAATTTTGTTTCAAAACGCAACAGCTTTCCTTAAATTCCTCGCTGTTGTAAAATACGTTCCGAACGAGCCGTAAACCAATAAACCGAACCTAAATCCAAAATCGGTCTCCATTTATAGCACCTTGTGGGATAACTAAATTGGAGGCTCTATAAAATTGAACAGTAAATATTGATACCGACCAAACCACAAAGAATACATTTGTATGGAGTCATAAATAAATCTGTTTATTTAATAGTCCCAGGCCAATTTTTGTAATGAAAATACATTTTACAATATTCCTTTTAATAGAAGACAAATTATAATAATTTTATTGGTGCTGTGATCAAGTTTAACTAAACCACCTTTAGAGGGCATTTTTTAAAAATTTCAATTTAGTTTTATGGCTTTATTGATTGTGCATTATGTCACGATAAACTTAAGTTTGCAAGGAAGTAATTGGAACGAATGCACAATGTGGCATTGCAGCTCCAATATCTTTTTTTTTCTCTAAATTTCGTTAACGCCATGTGGAAGTAGAAACTTTTATGTATTCATGTTGCCCGATTTTTATGAAGAATAAATATAATTTTAATTAATTATTAATTGAATATAAATAAAATAATGTAAGTGGATTACACAGAAAGAAACCGAGTATCCCAAAAAATACAATCACTAAACCTAAATCTAGCCTTGAGAAGAAATGCACCGTACATCCTGCAATAAATGCAATATTTTGTAAGATGTAAATTTTTACAATTTTAACAGCACCCGAACAAACACCTCATTTCCATTTCAAGCCTCCAAAATTACCATCTTACGAAATATTACCCAATAGTATTTTTTTACAATCCAGCACATCAATTTTAAAACAGCCTATAAAACTTTAAAAATATTAACTTCAAATTTTTATAGTCCCCGCCACGAACAAAAGTGCGGTTAGGGTAAACCGACTCTGGTTTCTGGTTTATTGGTTTATTGGAGCGTCCGAGGGCAAGGTGATCCAAAAGATGGCCCTTCTGCGAACCACCATCGGCGCACTTTCTACTCGTTTATGGTTTGTTTTTATTGCACTGACTTGACTCCGTATTGTGCTGTATTTGCTTGGTTTATTGATGGGGCAGAATGCAAATACGTACAATTCGTGCTCGGAACACTGGGTTTTATTGTTATTTACGATCTAGGAATCTGGAGGAAGAAACTGTAGCACGTGCGTATGTTCTTGTTTGGACGTTGATCTAATATAGCTATTATTACAACTAGGGAAATATATTCATATTTCCCGTGTTGTAATCAATAGTTTTTTTTCTGATTGAAAGAATATTGTTCTGTAAATGGGAAAATATTAGGGCAGAAAGACCGATAGGTCGATAGCCCTAATAAAACATTGTTTACTACTACTGGGAAAATATTGGATTATAAATTTTTGAATTTATCGGATTGGTAACGTTGCTAAGGGCCTTGTTTGTAAATATCACAGTTGACAGGTTTGATTTTTGCGTTGTTTCATAAATTGGTGAAATGTCAAACTATGTGTTAACGCAAGCGGCGAAAGACCGTGAATGTTTGGTTCCGGTAAAATCCAAAGCTGCTTACACCAAAGTGTAGATTTTAAAGACTGGAGGGAACAAAAATTTGGTGAACGGTGTCGCCGTCGTATTTTGAAGATTTGGTATATTGCTACGATTTTGTTATTTTTTTGACGTATAACTAGTTTATTATATGCGTAGTCGCAGAAATATTCACCAAAATATTCACCAAATACGTTGAGGCCAGTGGCCAGAAGTACCGATGCTAAGGTCAATGTTGCATTTAAAGGAGAAAAAATTACGTTAAAATGTTCGATGAAGTGGAGGCATTTGTAAAATCCATAAAGGATACCTTCCTAAGAAATCGGAGGTGTTGTCCCGAGAGCAATTAAAACAATTCTTGCGAGAAGCTGCTAATGAAATTTTTTTGATGTTTATATTTCCCTAGGGAAATATAAGTGTGTTATGACATATCGTAACTAAGGCAATATTACTCTATATTGTTTCAATAAAAAAAATACATAAAATACAATAAATAAATATTTCCTGTATTGCAATACTTAACCCAGATATGCCTACAGTTCTATTTGTAGGACGACTATTTTAAAGTCCCTCTTAAATTATATCTGAAATTGACAATATTCGCTATCTATCATTTTTTTTTATTCCAATAAGTACAATTAGTTATTATTCATTGTCATTTGACAGGAAACGAAAAATAACCTCTCTGCGTTTTTTTAATCTTAATTACTTGATTTAGAGAAACATATCATTTACTTTTCCTTAATTTAAATCTCGGGCAAATGTGGGTTAGTTGATTTATAATCTTTTACGTCTTTTCGAAAATACATACGTTGCATCCCAAAAACTAGTACAGTTTCTTTAATTCTGGATAAATTTGGTTTTCCAACGTTTGTCTCGAAATACAATTGGGGATGTGCCGTCCGACTTATCTATCCCTTTTAGTTATCAAAATTCACCATAAAAACCTCGAAATGCGTTGATCATTTCAATTATGAAAAAAGGTGCAAGCTTCAAAAAGTGTTAAAAATTGAAAACAATTTTCATAATTCTAACATTAAACTGCAAAAACATGTTTAAAAGACAGATGAGAGATTGTCTATGTGTCTCATATGTGGGAAAATATCAAAATAAATTGACATTAGGAAATACATAATGTAGTGAAATTGAACATTTTTTATTGGTCAAGTTTGTGTCAATTTTATTTTCCAAATGAGTTTTGGAAAAATTTATAATTTATACGTTTCACAGAAATTGTTAGGTGCCTAATATTTGAGATTTTAATCCAATTCTTGAAAGAATCCACACCTAATTTTTTATCAATCAAACGTTATTTACATTATTTCGGTACTTCTCAAAAAGTGATTATTTATGATAAAGTGAAAAAAAAAATCCGAAATATCAACTTTTTGATAATCAGCCTTGACCAATAAAAGTATTCCTTATCAGGAGAACGAGTGAAATCGTCTGCCATTATTGGATTTTGGCTTGTTAATAGGCAGTTTAAAAATTTTAGAACAAAATCGACTTTACAGATTTTGAACGGCCGTAGCGGCTAAATGAAAACTCCAAATCGAGCGCGGTTTCCAAATCTATGTTCCTCGCACACAAATTAGTCAAATTGGCGAATTTGAATTTTTGATTAAAACTACGCAAGGGTTCCTTTTTACTTTTGCTCACAAATTGCATTTGAAATGATTTCCTGAAAAAAAAAACACTGGTTGGATTCAGAGTTTCTATATGTCAGTGGAAAGGTCCCTTCAAGACCCTTCAGAAAATATACTTGCGCAAGAACAAATGTCTATTTGACGACCGTAGCGCGTTCGCAAAGAAAACTCGAAAATGTTAAAAATCGGTAAAATGCATTCAACGAAATTGAACATACTAGAGAAATATTTATTAATATGATTTTAATTGTACCAGAATAAATAGTGCCATTTTTTAAAGCAATAAATGTACAGCGTTTGCTTTTTCCAAAAAAATACGCACTAAAAAATATTAAGAAACCATGTCTTTTTCTAAACAAAGTTATTTTAGTACTTCCCAAAAAATGATAAAAACATTACTGTCCACAAGGGTTTCAAAAACATTTTAATTCACCGTTTCATCGCGAATAATCTTGGCTGTCTGTGCGCTCAAAACCCAAATCCCAAAATTCCTTCATTCTATTCAGCTTTTATCCATTATTTATATTTTAGAATATATATCAGAAATCAGAATACGTTAAGAATAGTTATTTATTATACGAATATGGAATGTACGTAATTAGTCCCGCAAGAAAAAGTTTACCCGTGAGCTCGCAGAGCGAACGGATAATTTTCTTAAGGGACTAATGAGGAATTACACATGAATATGATATAAAATTTTATCCAAAATCGTCTGTAATTGCATTAAATATTGAAATAATGTTTATAAAATTTTGACAAAAAATTTTGACGTACGTGATGTCAATTTGAAATATTTCAAAAATCCTATGAAGGATCTATGCATTCCGCGAGAGAAACTTATTCTCTTACAAGGGGGTAATGAACAACATTACATGGCTCAAATGACCACTATAATTCGATTATTACTCCCGATTTTGGATAAAGCAATTTATCTGCCGTGAAATAACAAATTTAAAAATGGTGATGTGACCATCATGTTACTTTCTCCGACTTGATGGTATCATAGCCATTTATATTTACGTTTTCATGGTTTATTTTCAATTGAAATCATATTTTAAATGTACATCGAGAGGATGACACTGACGTTTAAAACGTCAAAATTATGAAAGATGGAAAAATTATACTTCAAATTCAAAAACTAGGTTTACTCAAAAACTAAAGGGATTTCGAAAAAAACTTATTCTTTATAAGTTGTTCATTTCGGCATTCTCTACAATTATTATTAACATAAATTTGCTGTAACTAGCATCGTTTTATAATTATAATCCTAAAATTAAAAAAAAATAATGAATTTTTTTCTCAAATAAAAATGATTTTATGAAAAATGATTTCAAGCAAAAGATGTTCATTGCTTTGTTATAAAAAAATCACGATCAAAATACTTTCTCGTACTTCGTAACGGAGAAATTAAGAAGGCAATGTATTGAAGGAAATAGAACAAACTCAAGAAATTGTTAATATTTTCTTGTTTCCTGTTCGAGTAAATACGTTTATTGTTTCATGTATAAATTAATTTACACAGTATTTAACAGTTTTACCCAGATTTTGAAAGTACAAAATTTCAAAGCTAGAACTCCATGGAACAATTTTGTAAACACAAAGCGTTGTTTTAATTTCCATCAGATCCGTTCCGGACGTCAATTTTCTGATTCGACTTTGAATTATGGCCTCCCTACAGTTATTAACTTTTCGAAATTTATAGTACGGTAGCCGCTCTGGCCACAAAAGCCCTATTGAGGTAAACCGACCCTGGTTTGGTTTATTGGGCCGATGAATGCCCACGATACAGAAATTGACCCAAAAATTGTGGCAGTACCGAGAAGTCGGGTGCCACTTTCCAAATTTTTATTCCCGACAACACGAAAGGTTTCTTTTACCATTCTTCTCGAGCGTCACCCTTGATTTTCAAATTTTCACGGTTCGTCCACTGAATGCACTTACTTCCAACTAAATATGTTGGAACAAGCAACTGATTTTCATTGAAATCCATTTGTAGGAAAAGAGTTTCAATTATCAGTCATGTAACTTAAAGAATTAGAATTTTTCGACCGTTAGTTTTAATAGTTATTTGTGTAATTGGGCAGCTGACGTTAAGACGTCAAATAATTTAATTCCAAATTCACAAATTTTAGTAACAATATGTAATACAAGAAATTACCATCATTTTCATATCACTTGAATTGAGCCAAGAGCAAAAACAATTATTTAGAAAATCGTGGGACGGATTCTCGAAAATGATTATAAGATAATAATAATTATAATAATAATGTTTATTGATTGCTGGAACCTCCACAGTGTACAAACGTCTGTTATTTTTATAATCAGTTATGAACTAAAATATGCAAGATCTAATATCTAATATATAACTTTTACAATTACAAAATACAAAATGGTGATGTGGCCATCATGTTACTTTCTCCGACTTGACGGTATCATGGCAATTTATATTAAAGTTTTCATGGTTTATTTTCAATTGAAATCATATTTTAAACGTACATCGAGCGTTGCGCAAACTCGGATGAAACTGACATTTAAAACGTCAAAATTATGAAAGATGGCAAAATTATACTTCAAATTCAAAAACTCAGTTTACTCAAAAACTAAAGGGATTTAGAAAAAAACTTATTGTTTACAAGTTGTTTATTTTAGCATTCTCTACAATTATTAATAACATAAATTTGCTGTAACTATTATTGTTTCATAATTATAAACCAAAAATTAAAAAATTAATAATAATTTTTTTTCTCGAATAGCAATGATTTTATGAAAAATATTTTCAAGCAAAAGATGTGCATTTCTTTGTTGTCTTCAATGTTTGTTTAAATGTTTTTGTGATATTTTTCATATTTAAGAAAATATTGGCAAAAAACAAAAAATAGTTAAGGTAAACACCCACTTCCGCTGTACGAAATTTTACTAAAAGCTTTTCAGTTCTTCGGATTATCAAATAATACGTAATTAATGGCAACGCAACAACAATAATTGTAGCAGAAAAACATGAATCTCACGATTTAAAAAATTCTTAAAATAATTATCACGCTAGGAATCAACTTTAAAATCTTTAAATGGACTTAGAATTAATGCGTAGTTAACTCTGCTAGTTACTAATTTTTTTAGAATTTTTTAAATCATAAGATGGAAATTTCGTTTTTTTCTAAATTCAAGTTTCGAGTGTTGACATTTTGTTTCCAGTGGAGGTACGTCGATTATTTTCTAATACATCAAAAATATAATATTCCTGGATGGATTTGAGAAGTTTGAAGTTATTTCGCCAGTGACTATTTTTTTAGAATTTTTAAAATCATAAGATGCAAATTTCGTTTTTTCTAAATTCAAGTTTCGAGCGTTGACATTTTGTTTCCAGTGGAGGTACGTCGATTATTTTCAAGTATATCAAAAATACAATGTGCCGGGATGGATTTGAGAAGTTTCAAGTTAACTCTGCTAGTGACTAATTTTTTTAGAATTTTTTAAATCATAAGATGCAAATTTCGTTTTTTCTAAATTCAAGTTTCGAGTGTTGGCATTTTGTTTTCAGTCTAGGTACGTCGATTATTTTCTAGTATGTCAAAAATACAATATTCCTGGATGGATTTGAGAAGTTTGAAGTTAACTCTGCTAGTGACTATTTTTTTTTGAATTTTTTAAATCATAAGATGGAAATTTCGTTTTTTCTAAATTCAAGTTTCGAGTGTTGACATTTTGTTTCCAGTTTTCCAAAAATCTAAGTGGTGGACCAAAACCTCGTGGGACACCCTGTATAGTCCTAAAAATTCAACTTGATGTCATGGCGACATCGAACCAAAAATAGGAACAAAATCCGGAAAAAAAATGGAAAGTTTGGTTACCCCAGTCCATCAAATGTTTTCTGATATATTTACGTGAATCACCATGGAAACAATTGATGATAATCCATGTTATTGCAGGAAACCCAGTGATGCATTTCGTTTTCACAAACTCCAAATGTTTCTGTATCCTTCTGATAACGCGACAAACATGAGGAAACTCCACAAATAATTATTTATTATTATTATTATTAAAAATTACATTGTTTTCTAGTTATTAGAATTAAAACATTATGTAGGTAAAAATAAGTTCTTAGAAACTGGTCATTTTTCTAAGGGCCAATAAAAGGGCAATAACGAGCGACCCTTTTCTTATTTACACTATTACTTCTTTTATCTTTTACCTTCAGTTTGTCGATTGAGGCAAGCTGATGCGGTCGTGTGCTGATAAGATTAAACTCCAAACAGAAATTCACAAATTACGAATTCGATATATTTCGCGGAAGAAAAGGGAAACGTTCCGTCTTTTCGAAAAAGAACGTCGACGGTGTCGGTTCCTCATAGTGCGGTAAACAGTTTTGCTCCGAGTTTACACACAAAAGAAACGCGAAAGATTGCGATGTTTTGCGTGTTTTTGGCACGTGGAAAAAAAGAGGTAATAAAATAATTTTAATTTGGAAATTTAATGATCATCTCGAAACATTGCGATAGGATGTACGTGGTCTTCACAAGGAATCAATTCTGAATAGATTTTGAGTAATTTTGGAAAGTTTCAAGTCGATGGCAATTGTCCTTTTAATTATCAAAATTAATATTGTAATATGTTCAAAGTTTCATATCAATTGCTCTATTAGTTTTTGAGATACAGCGCACACAGGCAGATACACACACACACACACACAATTTTTTTTTCCAGAAATTGTTGAAATGGCATCTAGGGACCACAAAACGGATTTTTCCGTAAAAAAAATTTTGAAAAAAAAATCACGATCACAATACTTTCTCGTACTTTGTAACGGAGAAAGTAAAAATACAAACGCAACTAATCTAGTAAATTGATTTGAAAATACATCTTATAATAAAAACAATCTCATGAAAAAAAAATGCATTGCATCGAAACCCTTCAAAAATTTCTTAACAACAAATGTCAACTCATATGCATTGTGACCACACCAACTTATTGAATAAACACCAGACGATTGTTTTCCCTTTCGTTTTCTAAAAAACCACCGGCTCGAATCACTGATCGTTTTAATCCAACTCGAACCACCCATTCCAACCCCTGGGCGTATTGTTTAACTCTTAATTGTAATAAATAATCGCGCATTGCCATTAAACAAATTCACTGATCAATTTTTTTAGGGCAGATGTGAAATAAAACTGCTATTAAGAGCCCATTGTTCGAAATATTTGGGTGCGATCGGATGGAAAGGCACTCGCTATTAGAGGGCCATGAGAACGTTTGTTTGGGGATATTTCAGCGGGGAGGGTTGGCAGCGGCGCGGCGCGGCGGGGGACGCGGGCCCAGCATTTTTCCGAGTCATTATTTTCTAATTGACGCGAGAAACGCTTAATTGAGCAGATCAAAAGGAAATTTGTGTAAAAGCTCCATTTTTGTACGTATCGCCAAACTGGGAGGTTTTTGTTTGTTCCACTGCCGCGCGAAAAAAGGGGATGAATGTGTTAACGAGGGATTGCCTTGGGCGCCTTAAAAACGGAAGCCGTTTGTTTGTATTTTATGGTTTAAATTACTTTATCAATAGCGTACAAGTGGTGGTTATTAAAAAAAGTTGAAAGAAAGAGAGAGAGACCTTACATTTATTGAGACACTTTCACAAATGACCTCAAGAAAAGTGATTTTTTCGATTTTCCTTATTTTCGAGTTTTCTTTGCGAACGCACCACGGGCTTCAAATTGAATTTTGTTCTTGCGCAAGTACATTTTCTGATGTGTCTTTACAATAACGTAAATCCGAATCCAACCAGTGGTTCTTTCAGGAAATCATTTCAAATGCAATTTTAGAGTTTGTTTTCGTCAAAATTTCCAAATTGCCAATTTTAATTGAATCCGACTAATTTGCACACATGGAGCACATATTTGCAAAAAGCGCTCGATTTGGAGTCTTTATTTATCCGACACGGCCGTCTGAAAAATCGATTATTTTCTAAAATTTTCAAACCGACTTGCCAAATTTGTTGCTCTTTAGCTAAAATTCAATAATGGCAATCTATTTCTCTCGTTCTGCGAATAAAAAAAACATGTAGTTTTATTGGTCAGGGATAATTATCAAAACAGTTTTTTACATCATGGCCAATAAAAACAAAGTTTTTTTGTATTTTATAATAAGTGTTAATTCCCAAACTATTTTTAGCATCTAATGTCATAAAAATACCTTAATTAAGCCTATTTGTTACATTGCAGCATATAAATAAACAGTATGGAATACATTCAGTAAAACCGAAATAAAGTATTTTTGGAAAAAATCCTCGAACAGGTCGGTTTTCTTTGACGAAAATACACATTTTAGCATGAAAGTCGATTTTCAGTCGTCATGTGTATTTGAGTAATAACGTCATCTATTTTGTTTTTAAATGGCAACCCCCTATTTTACCGTAAAAAAAATTTTCGAAAAACAAATCACGATCACAATACTTTCTCGTACTTCGTAACGGAGAAAGTAAAAAAAAAAACTTGTAAACCGCCACGCATTGAATATGCACAATGATAATACCCCACAGCAGCACTTACTACTGTCGAGAGAATTTCCTTTAGTTCTCACGAATGTAGTTTGAGGGCGAAACAGTCCGCTCGTTACGGGGCAGTTTCTGATTACCACAATTACTGCGGGACGCGCACCCCTAAGGAAAGTCCGTCCAAGTCCACTAACGCGATGACCAGTATTGTGTACTAACGACGTTCTTCTGTTTCACGACTTGTTATTTCTCGGTAACGAGAGTCCAAAACTTGCAACCCTCGTCTCGTTAAACTTAACGAAACATTGCTGCAGCTTTGCCTGAAGATTGACACGTACGTGAATAATATTATTAGGAAATAGCCAAACCGTTTTTAAATTATCAGCATTTACGAAGCAAGATTTATCCACCCATATTTTTATTTGATTCTCTGCATGTACAGTATTACCGAGCACTCGAGGCGTGGGGGGGGGGGGGTAAAGTTTACGCAGAATTATAGAAAGAACGCGACAACAAATCTCGAGAGCTAATTAAATTTAAGATGGTCGCTGCGTAACACGTCACGAGTGCTTGGTACAACTGTATGTGTGTGAGTTGAGAAAAAAGAAATATTTCCCCTGTTATCAGTTGTATCCGTGTAGATAGAATAAATGTGCTATCTACAAAAAATCAAGCCTTCTTTAATAAGATGTAATTTATTTCATCTGATATATGATTTCAGTAGCAACAAGTACAAACAAAAAAATGCGATAAATTAATCCATCCCTGGCTGCCTTCTGAAGCACCGTTCAAATTAGAGACGCGCAGACAAACAAACAAAAAAGACAATAAAATTTGCAAACTAAAGTACTCGTACACACATTCCAATTAAAAATAATCAGTGCGTCAGTGTTGTAAATGTTTCGTGTCGCAATGGCGTTTTGTTCCTGTGGGCGCTCGCCGTCACTGGCATCGTCGGCCGACAAGATGTCCACATTTTTAAAGGGGGCGCGTGTTTTATACAATATTGAATCAATTACGGGTTTGCGAGGGGCGGCTACATCAGGCCCCCCTGTAACGAATACAACTGATAACAGGGGAAACATTTATTTTTCCGGAACTCGAACGGCCGTAACACACACACACACACAGAATCAAATAAAAATATGTGTGGATAAAACGTAACGATGTCACTCGAAAATCCGCACAGTCGACGAGTATTGCGTTGGAATTTTTATAAATCAGACGGAAACTGTTTCAAATGTAATGTCATGGTTACATGCATGTAGGGATAAAATTATTCGAAGCTTTAAAATTCATCAGATCAAAAAAAAAAACAATAATCATCAGCATGATGTATTTTCGCCATGCTGGAAAATAATCATCACACCCTCACTGTAAACAAAATGGCAATTCTCCAATCGTGAAGTGGAGAAGGCGAAATTTGCATCTCAACGTTAAAAAAATTCTTCAAGAATAAATCAACGCAAGAATTAGCTTTAAAATCTCTGGATATACTCAGAATGAATGTATTTTCGCCATACTGGAAAATAATCATCACACCCCCACTGTAAACAAAATGGCAACTCTCCAAACGTGAAGTGGAGAAGGCGAAATTTGCATCTCAACGTTAAAAAAATTCTGAAAAAATAAATCAACGCAAGAATTAGCTTTAAAATCTCTGGATATACTCAGAATGAATGTATTTTCGCCATACTGGAAAATAATCATCACACCCCCACTGTAAACAAAATGGCAACTCTCCAATCGTGAAGTGGAGAAGGCGAAATTTGCATCTCAACATTAAAAAAATTCTGAAAAAATAAATCAACGAAAGAATTAGCTTCAAAATCTCTGGATACACTCAGAATGAATGTATTTTCGCCATACTGGAAAATAATCATCACACCCCCACTGTAAACTAAATGGCAACTCTCCAAACGTGAAGTGGAAAAGGCGAAATTTGCAACTCAACGTTAAAAAAATTCTCCAAAAATAAATCAACGCAAGAATTAGCTTCAAAATCTCTGGATATACTCAGAATGAATGTATTTTCGCCATACTGGAAAATAATCATCACACCCCCACTGTAAACAAAATGGCAACTCTCCAAACATGAAGTGGAGAAGGCGAAATTTGCATCTCAACGTTAAAAGAATTCTCCAAAAATAAATCAACGCAAGAATTAGCTTCAAAATCTCTGGATATACTCAGAATGAATGTATTTTCGCCATACTGGAAAATAATCATCACACCCCCACTGTAAACAAAATGGCAACTCTCCAAACATGAAGTGGAGAAGGCGAAATTTGCATCTCAACGTTAAAAAAATTCTCCAAAAATAAATCAACGCAAGAATTAGCTTCAAAATCTCTGGATATACTCGGAATGAATGTATTTTCGCCATACTGGAAAATAATCATCACACCCCCACTGTAAACAAAATGGCAACTCTCCAAACATGAAGTCGAGAAGGCGAAATTTGCATCTCAACGTTAAAAAAATTCTCCAAAAATAAATCAACGCAAGAATTAGCTTCAAAATCTCTGGATATACTCAGAATGAATGTATTTTCGCCATACTGGAAAATAATCATCACACCCCCACTGTAAACAAAATGGCAACTCTCCAATCGTGAAGTGGAGAAGGCGAAATTTGCATCTCAACATTAAAAAAATTCTGAAAAAATAAATCAACGAAAGAATTAGCTTCAAAATCTCTGGATACACTCAGAATGAATGTATTTTCGCCATACTGGAAAATAATCATCACACCCCCACTGTAAACTAAATGGCAACTCTCCAAACGTGAAGTGGAAAAGGCGAAATTTGCAACTCAACGTTAAAAAAATTCTCCAAAAATAAATCAACGCAAGAATTAGCTTCAAAATCTCTGGATATACTCAGAATGAATGTATTTTCGCCATACTGGAAAATAATCATCACACCCCCACTGTAAACAAAATGGCAACTCTCCAAACATGAAGTGGAGAAGGCGAAATTTGCATCTCAACGTTAAAAGAATTCTCCAAAAATAAATCAACGCAAGAATTAGCTTCAAAATCTCTGGATATACTCAGAATGAATGTATTTTCGCCATACTGGAAAATAATCATCACACCCCCACTGTAAACAAAATGGCAACTCTCCAAACATGAAGTGGAGAAGGCGAAATTTGCATCTCAACGTTAAAAAAATTCTCCAAAAATAAATCAACGCAAGAATTAGCTTCAAAATCTCTGGATATACTCGGAATGAATGTATTTTCGCCATACTGGAAAATAATCATCACACCCCCACTGTAAACAAAATGGCAACTCTCCAAACGTGAAGTGGAGAAGGCGAAATTTGCAGTAAAGTGTGTGTGTATTTCACTTCATATTATTATAAACATACTCAGTACATTATCAATTATTACACATTGCATTTTAAAAGCACTAACCTTCCGCGTATTCCGTTTCCCCGCATTTGTCCAATTTCGCTTGGCGTCCATGATGAATTCATCCCACGCTAAAACTCTTCTTTACAATTTCTTCATTTCACAATGCTTTACCAGCGGCAATTTTTGCACAGTACACTCTTCCGTGTTTATACTACTTGTTCACCAACACGGACATTGATTGTATTCGAAAAAACACTCGAAATTCACTGTAAATCGCGGAGGACGCCTATCAAATTAACGCCGGCCGCCACAACTACGATCGAGTCCGTCTTTGTTTCGCGCCGCGAGACGCCGATGACGTTTTTACTTGTTGCCAATGTTGTGCAATGCGTCTGTCTCAATCACTCCAATGAAGCAAATTCGCTCGCTCTTTTTCTGTCTCAAAACTTACCGAATGACCGCACGCATCGAGTAGGCGTCCAGTCCCGCTTTCCTTCAAAACAGTTTTCGTTTATTTCTCGGTTGCATTGTAATGCAGAAGTAATAATTACGAGTGTAAATGTCAGTGCAAGTATTGTAAATATCAACATTTAAGAATATTAGCAGTATTGAAACGTGTGGATACCACAAACACAGAATCCACTGTTGGAAGCTGCATTCACAAGTTTTAAGGTTAGTTTTATTAAATTTACCTTTTTATTAAGCAACAGCTAATTTATATAAAATTAATGTTTATACAAAACTAAATCATTATCACACGTGAGCTGTGTAAATAAACGGAATCGAATCTGTTGCATATGTTTTGGCACGCCGAAACAACAAACCGTCGTTACTATCGGACGAGGGCCCTTATTTGCACGCGCGAAAAAACATATAAAACACAAATAAGGGCGCGTGCCGGTCCACGGCGGCGGACGCCCCCTTATTCAAAATGAAAATCCAAGGGAAGACACGCGCCCGGACGGCGGCCGACGCCGTGATGACAGGGGGCCCTCGGACATATGCCCTTTGTGCCCCGCCACCAGAAACAACGGGAACGTCGTTATTAATGAAGGGCGCCCCGCCGTGATCCCAATGTTTTGGTTAATTTCGGCCGGGCATTATTTTTTAATGGGGGATCAAAGCGGCGTCGCTGAATGGATTGATCACCGACGGCAAATAATCGCCATTCAGGGAATGTTATTTTAATTGAGGAGCCGGTCTTTGTGTGCGGCACCCCCGGAACGCGCGGTAAACACTGGTGATGTGAATAAATATTGTGTGCGGTTTATATAAATAATGGTTTATTTTCATAAGGGATGAAATAACAACGAAACACGCGGCAACAGATTAAATTATAATTAACAAGATATAAATGAAAATATACTCCTATATTTCTCCGATTTGATGGTTTAATAGGTATGTATATTTATGCTTTTATTTTTAATTTAAATTATATTTTAAATGCACAAGTAGGATCGGATGACACTGACGTTTGAAACGTCAAAATTATGAAAGATGGAAATATCAAATTATACTTCAAATTCTAATAGTAAAAATGGTGATGTGGCCATCATGTTTCTTTCTCCGACTTGATGGTATCATAGCCATTTATATTTACGTTTTGATGGTTTATTTTCAAATGAAATCAAATTTTAAATGTTGTGTAAACTCGGATGAAACTGACGTTTAAAACGTCAAAATTATGAAAGATTATACTTGAAATTCAAAAACTCAGTTTACTCAAAAACTAAAGGGATTTCGAAAAAAACTTATTCTTTATAAGTTGTTCATTTTTAGCATTCTCTACAATTATTATTAACATAAATTTGCTGTAACTATTATCGTTTTATAATTATAAACCAAAAATTAAAAAAAAATTATAAATTTTTTTCTCGAATAAAAATGATTTTATGAAAAATGTTTTCAAGTAAAAGATGTTCATTTCTTTGTTGTCTTCAATGTTTGTTTAAATGTTTTTGTGATATTTTTCATATTTAAGAAAATATTGGCAAAAAACAAAAAACAGTTAAGGTAAACACCCACTTCCGGTGTACGAAATTTTACCAAAAGCTTTTCAGTTCTTCAGATTATCAAATAAGACGTATCTTCAAAGTTTCATATTAATTGCTTTATTAGTTTTTGAGATACATATAAATTTGATGTATAGTCCGTTCTCTGGAATCTGGCGGATGTGGTCGTAAAAGAGGGTCGGGGTCGGTAAGTAGGGGACGTAATATTTTTTTTTTATCTCAAACCAATCTCTTTTGAGAAGTACTGGTGTAAAAGTGCGTATACCAATAGGAGCAAAGGACAGTAATAAATGTATGGGATGCAATTAGACAAATCCCCAATGCTTTTTCTTCGAGGGTGCGTCGATCCTCACGGCGGACCGACCGTTTTACGACTTCAGCCGCCAGATTCCAGCGAACAGACTATAACTATTATTGTTACTTATAAAACAAAAATGAAAAAAAAATTTTTTTTTTTGAAAAACTATGATTTTCTGAAAAATATTTTCAAATAAAAGATGTTTATTTTTTATTGTCTTCAATATTTGTTTAAATGTTTTTGTGATATTTTTCATATTTAAAAAAAAAGGAAAAAAAACGAAAAAACGGTTAAGGTAAACACCCACGGTATACGAAATTTTACCAAAAGCTCTTCTGTTCTTCAGATTAACAAATAACACCTCTTTTCGAAGTTTCATGTTAATGTATTAGTTTTTGAAATACAGTGCAGACACACAGACACATTTTTTTCAGAAATTGTTGAAATCGCCTCTAGAGACCTCAAAAAGGATATTTCCGTTAAAAAATTAGAAAAATTTTCAAAATCGTAAAAAAAATTCCCGTACTTCCCAACGAAGAAAGTAAAAATTGAATAGAAAAATACTTTAGAAAAATATTTCATAATCTTATTTGCGTGTGAAAAATATTCAATAGGAAATCGACTGTTACATCACGAAATATTACTGGCAACAGCGCACGACTGACCTTCATAAATTATAACCTCAAAACGAATTGATTTAGAGCGCGCCAACAAAAATATCACATTCACAAAATGTGTTGTCAAAATTGTATCTATGATTGCAGCTGCTTTTAACTCTCTGTGCTGCTTAAAAAATATTCTATCTGCATAACCTTGAAAAGAATTATTTATTTATTTATCTAGGACTACTACAAACGTATATAGCACAACTCCCAATAATATTGGGAAGTCCCGAATTTACTTCAGTGCTCTCAAGCATTATGGCGACATCTGGTATCAATTAACCGCTTTAACTGGAGGGACTACTCTACTTTCGAAAGTTGGGTTGCCTATGTTATGTTATGTTACATTTATTAATTTGAATACTAACGAGTGAACAAACTATTTCAACTGATTATAATGGTTATATTATTATGTTATTTTTGTACTTTAGACAACACCCAATAAAATGGGGAAGCCTTCAATGCTCAAGCATCATGGCTACATCTGGTGTCCAGTCGAACATATTAAGAGCGTTAAATGGAGGGACTACTGTTGGTTGGAAAATAAGTTGCCTGTATGTTAAATTAATAAATTTGAAAACTGACGGGTGAACATTGTACTATTTTTATAAATGTGCGAAGCACCCTTTTAACAATTTCATATTCAAACGTACATAGTCAAAACGTAACCTGATATGGCTATGTAGGTAGTGCTTGATCAATATAGGCAGCCAAATATACAAGCCATACCCCACGATAACTTTCATTTAACCTAATATTTTTAAAGTCATATTAGACATTCATTTTCCCTTTTAAACGATTTATATTCAAATGTATATAATCCAAACTTAACCTGATATGGCTATGTAGGTAGTGCTTGTTCAGATTAGGCAGCCAAATATACAAGCCATACCCCACGATAAGTTTCATATAACCCAACAATTTTTTTAAGTCAGATTAAACATTCATTCGCCCTTTTAACCAATTTACATCCAAATGTACATAATCAAAAAGTAACCTGATATGGCTTTGTAGACAGTGCCTGAAAGGTAGCCAAATATACAAGCCATACGATAATTTTCATATAACCTAACATTTTGAAAGTCAGATTAGACATTAATTTTTCCTTTTATATTCAAATGTACACAATCGAAACGTAACCTGATATGGCTTTGTAGGTAGCGCTTGATCAATATAGGCAGACAAATATACAAGCCATTTCCCACGATAACTTTCATATAACCTAACAGTTTTAAAGTCACATTAGACATGAATTTTCCCTTTTAACCAATGTATAATCAAATGTACATAATCAAAACGTAACCTTATATGGCTATGTAGGTAGTGCTTGATCAGTATAGACCGACGAATATATAAGCCATTCCCCACGATAATTTTCATATAACCTAACATTTTTAAAGTCAGATTAGACATTCATTTGCCCTTTTAACCAATTTATATTCAAATGTACATAATCAGAACGTAACCTGATATGGCTATGTAGGTAGTGCTTGATCAGTATAGGCAGCCAAATATACAAGCCATACCCCACTATAACTTTCATATAACCTAATTAAAGCGTAACCTTATATGGCTATGTAGGTAGTGCTTGATCAGTATAGACCGATGAATATACAATCCATACCCCATGATAATTTTCATATAATCTAACAGTTTTAAAGTCAGATTAGACATTCATTTTCCCTTTTAACCAAATTATATTCAAATGTACATAATCACAACGTAACCTGATATGGCTATGCAGGTAGGCTTGATCAGTATAGGCAGCCAAATATACAAGCAGTGCCACACTATAACTTTCATATAACCTAATTAACACGTAACCTTATATGGCTATGTAGGTAGTGCTTGATCAGTATAGACTGACGAATATACAAGCCATACCCCACGATAATTTTCATATAATCTAACATTTTTAAAGTAAGATTAGACATGCATTTTCCTTTTTAACCAATTTGCATTCAAATGTAGATAATCAAAACGTAACCTGATATGGCTATGTAGGTAGTGCTTAATCAGTATAGGCAGCCAAGTGTACAAGCCACGGTAATCTTCCAGTGACTGATACTAAACAATACGCATGCGCGAAAATCATGCCGACCCGTTAGTAGTTTTATCCGTAGTAGCCGAAGTGACGGCAAGGCCGTCACGAATGTATAAAAAGTAGTTTCACAGGCTCGCCATCCATCGTCATTACTTGCAAGTTAATGGTTGCAAATGGTAGGTTCTTATGCTTAGGTTAGGGTTAGTTTAAGTACATAATCAAAACGTAACCTTATATGGCTATGTAGGTAGTGCTCGATCAGCATAGGCAACCAAATATACAAGCCATACCCACGGTACCTTCCATATAACCTAACATTTTTAAAGTCAGATTAGACATTAATTTTCCGACAACAGTATTCACTTTAACAACACAAATTAAAAGGTTTTCCTTAAAACCTGAGCGTGCTCTAGGATAGCAGCTAAATGATTGTCAAGATGCACACATAAACAGCAACAAAATCTTCTCCGATGGCCTTTATAAAGAGATTCGCTAGAGGAGTGGGAAACCATTGGAAGAAGTCTACGTTTGCAGCTTGTCTGTTAACTTATGGTGGTAAATGGCTGAAGGAAAAATATGAGTGAGTAGATGTTTTAACACGTTGCAATTTTGCAAACTGGATTTCCTTGCCGGCTACGGGACGAAGAAAAACATGCGAAGACAATCTTGGCATATCGGAACGGACTCTCAGCAGCGGTGGTGTCGTGTAACCCACAACATGTAAAACCGAGAGAAAACTTGCTTTAAAAAATCGAACTGCAAAACGATAAGCCTTCAGCAGAATTGTGAGTCTGTTTGACATTTTGCGACAAGAGTGTCGTTAAAATCTAATTGAAGATGCTATACAGGTTAAACTTTTTTGCTAAAATATCCTTCGAGCTGAAGATATTACATTGTCAATTTGACGAAAAACCTTGAAACCTCCGTACAGTTAAAACATTTTGACCCTCAAACTTTTTTGCTGAAGTATTCTTCGAGCTGAAAGTATTGCAGTGTTAATGAAAAATCTTGAAGCTTTCATACAGTTAAAATATTTTGACCCTCAATTTTTTTGCTGAAGTATTCTTCAAGCTGAAACTATTGCAGTGTTAATTTAATGAAAAACCTTGAAGCCTTTCATACAGTTAAAATATTTTGCTAAAATATTCTTCGAGTTGAAAGTATTACAGTGTTAATTTAACGAAAAACCTTGAAGCCTTTCATACAGTTGAAGTATTTTGACTCTCAAACTTTTTTGCTAAAATATTCTTCGAGCTGAAAGTATTACCACTGTGTTTTTGTGTCATAATTGTTTTTTTTTACATTATGAGTTATATATTTTATGGTTTTTTCGATTCAGTTTGATCATATGACAATTATTTGCATTTCTGAAGCCTTGACGTTTTCGATTGGGCCATCTACTCTCACAAGCTACCTTTCGCAAAGTGCACGTAGATCAGTGGCGGTTCGTAAGTTATCTTAGAGGAGAGTAAGAAAGGGAGATGTTGACTTGTTTCCATGACAACCACTTGACGCACTGCTTACAAAGGAAGCAAGTATTGGGCCACTGTTTTCTACCATAGCCTCTTCCGCTAAACTTTCATGAGCGGCCCTGAGATAAATGTATCTCACATTAGTTGTCGATAGTTTCAAACAGTTACTTCTAAACGTATTTCTAAACTTTTGAGCTATACGACAGTCGGTTCGTCATAAATTACTTATAGAAGTTCAAAACAAACTCTGGCCTCGCTTTAAACTGCTTTGTATGTTATTGTAGGTCCCACGGATACATTGGAAGAGTCCTTGCTTGTACGTATAAATATAGTCAAAATAAAACTTAACATAAAAGTTAAATGCAACCTCTCATTAGCCTTACGGATTGTACAGTACCGATCTATAGGCATCAGTTACAAAGTTAAAGATATTAAGCCTTTTATATTTTGTACTCATTCCTGTTTTGTAAAATTTGTAGGATCTTGAGTTAATGTAACCACATTAAATATTGTTTCCCCATCAACACCTACAGACCGGTTTCGACCTTTTAGGTCATCATTGTAGTTACTTGCTGATGGGGAAACAAAAATTACTATTAGAATATAAATATTCTAAACGCCGTTGAAGGTAGAAAAACCAAAGTGGCGGAATCTATTGCCTGAATTTTGAACAACATTCAGGTAATAAATTACGCCACTTTATCTATTGCCTAAATGTTGGTCAGCATTCAGGCAATAGATTCCGCCACTTTGCCTTTTCTACCTATAACCACATTAGTTCTAAATTAATATAAAGTACAAAAAAGTAATTTCTTGATTTTTACAAAAAAAAACTTTAATCGTAAATACATAGAGTATTATCTATTATTGCCTGAATGTTGTTCAACATTCAGGCAATAGATTCCGCCACTTTGGCATATCTGTCATTGAACTTTCTCGTAGAATTGACCAATTAATGAGGGTTTATTGCGAGGAGGCCCTGAAGTACGGAGAGGTGGCAATTTCGGGTTCGGTGAACCCACGCACAATAACCATAATCCTGAACCCCGCGGCCAATAAGCGGAAATCGGTCGATGATTTCGAGAGCTATTGCGCCCCAATTTTAAACCTCGCCGGAATTTGCGTGGACGTCCTGCAAACTGAAAGCGAGGGGCACGCCAAAGAACTAGTTCAAAACATCAATTCAACGGATGCGGTCGTTGTGGCCGGTGGAGATGGGACTCTGTCCGAAGTCATAACCGGATTATTGAGGCGCACCGGAGAGAATAACGGTGAAATAATTCCAGTTGGTAAGTAGGCATAAATAATTTTTACTTTGCATTACAGTATTACTGAGCAACGCTTTTAGACATCGTTGGGTATACAGGCGACAATTCGTCTTATCCGTGTGAACCAAATGTCGTTTCGTACTAATTAATTGATGCTCTACAACTTTGTAATTGGAAATTTTGCTTTATCTCGTTTCGTTTTCGATTTGTAATCGTTAAGTGCCTCGTTTCCCCACTAGGGGGCGCTATTATTGGTTGCAGTCGCTTTTCTATACCGTTATAGCTGTAGCTCTCTCTGTTCACAAGAATTTACAGGTCAAAGGGACTTTCCTATGCACCCTGTATATATATAAAAAAAAAACATCCTTTATTGGCATACTGTACATACATAGCCTTATTCCTATTTCACTAATCGATCCTTCCTTTACCCTTCCCTCTTCCCTTTCTCCCAGTGTCTACCCCAGCCCCATCTTCTCTCATCAATTCCATAACCCTTCTGTTCTCTTTCACCCCCTCACACTCTTCCCCCAGGTTCCTCCAAGTATCCCTCCCCACTCACACAGACCACATCTCGTATATTCCTCCCCCATCCATTTCTTCCTCCGTTTCTCTCCCGATCCACACCTCGCCCTTTCCTCTCCGCTCCAGTCCCCTCCACTCAGATACTTCGGCATCTTTCCATGCACCTGCCACCTCCCAAACATGTCATTATATTCGCTTTTCTCAATCTGCCCCTGTCTCTCCTGTGCTTCAACCTACTTCACCCATGCCGCCACCCACCCTGTATATAAAACATGAGATCAAGAAGAAAATAGATGGCGGCACATTTTTTACACCCTCCTCTCCTGTTTTACTATCCCAAAGACATAACAGTTTTGATGGTAGGACAGATGTTAATGTGTCTCCATAACAACCTTTCGGAAATGTATTATTTGTTATAATACTCTTATAATGGAAGCAAGTATGTCTTCTCTGTTGAACTTTCATAAGCTGTCAGTGGTGCACAAGTTTTACTGGTAGTATAAAGATCTGTGTATAAAATTTTCAAGTTTGTTGCGAAGGCTAAACACGTCTTATACCCAAGCTTAGCCATCTATACCTCATCCAACAAAGGCTTTACTAACCTCACTTTTCGAGATTCCAACATGTAATATTTTCGTTTCCAGGTGTTTTACCTTTAGGAAGGAACAACAGTATAGGTTACGTCTTATTCCCCGGCGGAGGCCACCTATCCAAAGTTAAATCATTAGCAGACGCAGCTCTCGCTGTCGTGCAGGAGGTTACAAAACCTATGGACGTGATGAAAGTCGAGATTATTGGAAATGACGATGACAAGGACAGTAGTAAACCTGTGTACGCTTTGTCGGGGATCGAATGGGGACCCTACAGAGACGCCAGCGCCAAGAAGGACAAGTACTGGTATTATGGACCTCTGAGGAATTACGTGACTTATGTTTTTAATGGTTATAAGAATAATCTTTGTTGGAACATCGATGCCGTCATTAATTATACTCCACCGTGCGACGGATGTTCAAATTGCATTATTAAGAGAGATGATGGTATTAATAGTAAGTGGTATAACAGGTAAGATTGTTGTTTCGATTTGTCGACCGTGACTTACAGTGCAAGCGATGATTTCACTATGCTTACATTTAGAAATCAATTGAAGGTTACGATGAAGTGAAATCTTTGCGTTTGCCCCCTTAACACGTTGGCTGCCATGGCCTTGGGAACTGTATTGAACAACAATGAGTATTATCGTAGTTGGCAGTCAACGTGTTGACCCACAAATTGCCCGATATTTAAATTAAAGGAAAGCAAATGATATGTTTCTCTAAATCAATTAACATGTTGAGTACCGCATGGTGCTGACATGATCTCACGCACTTTTTGGACATATACGTGGTCTCACACGTTCCACGGAGCAAATTTGCCGCGTGATGCCACTTTCGTCTCCAGGAATCTATTAAAACTTATACCACCAATTATTGCAATACAAAAATAACGGCCTCCTGAGATTTTTTTTTTAAATACATTGCGGCACTCGACGTGTTAAATAAGATTTAAAAACACAGAGAGGTTATTTTTCACTTCCTGTCAAATGTCAACTGAACGTACTTATTGGAATAAAAAAAATAATAGATGGTGCTAATGAAATTCTAGAAATAATTTTAAAATAGTCGTCCTACATATAGAACTGTGTGCATATTTGGGTTAAGATTATAATTATGATTATCCATAAGTAACGAGAGTTACTTCATCGTCAATTTTTGTTGTACGCTCAATATAAGTAATTGTAGGGTTACCAATGTAACTTGAGAATATTTTTCACTGTGCATCGTGAACCAAAAATTAGTAACTTCAGAAATCTCATGCAGTAGAATTTCTGTGCCATAACATTTATTGGTTTTCCAAGGCCATATATGTTATGGCGTAGAAATTCTGCCGCGCGCGATTTCTGAAGTTGCACTAGTGATACAATTATTTTTTGCCTTACACCATAATTAGTTAAAAAAATTATTTTTTTTAGATGGTTTTCTAGAAAGTCTCAAGCTAATGATAGAACATATATAATAAACGAGGAATGCATGCACCTGCAGAAGAAAGAAGTGAAAACCTCGGACCTAGCACTAGTAACTTCCAACATGGTCTCCGACACCTCAATAACGCACGGTCCACCCAGGCTGCACTTAAATCTGGGCCCCGACAACATAGACTATATGGATTTCGTGGCGGAGGGCTGGAAAACTGAACAGGGGGAGAGCAGGCAGTTCAAGGAAACGATCGAAGCGCGCCAAATCGAGATCCGACCGAACATCAGCGCCGACGGCGGCGACATCTGGTTTTCGATCGATAAAGAGGATTTCGAAGTCAAGCCTGTGAAAATAACTTTGCTTCCCAAGTTGATAAACATGTTCTGCAAAAAGGACAGGATGTAGCGTTTTGTACTTTTTCGCGGAGTAGATCGATGGAGGCGGATGTGTTCATTAGCATTTGTATCATTTAAGGGTTATAAAGAGATGTTACTAAAAAGATCTACCTCTTGTTTTGTATATGGAATAAATCGGTAAAATAAAAACTGGTGATTTTGTTTCAAATTTAACCTTTTCAGGGACAAGTTGATTTTAAAATTTTAAGATCTTTATAAATTCATTGATTTCTGGCCAGTCAAATTAAACAGCATATAGTGGCATGGAAATGCACACCTGCGGCGGTTTTCGCAGCTTGTGATGAGATGATGGCAATACACTAAATAGTATTAGTTTAGAATCTCTCAGTTTTTGAAACGTACACAAATGTGCTACTGTCCCCGAAAAGGTTAAACATATAAACTGAGCCCATGCTATACTATCATAGATTAGACTTTTTGACATCTTTAGTGAAAAACACTAGAAAATGAGAGTACCGACACGGCAGTGAGAAAAATGTAAACTGAGCCCCTGCTATACTCCATCTACTCATATATTAGACTTTTTGACATCTTTAGTGACAAACACTAGAAAATGGTAAGTACCAACCCGGCTATGAGAAAAAAAGTAATTTTGCAGCAAATTAGGTTGGTACTGGTATACTTCCAATATATTCATACGCGACATCGCCAGTAGACACGTTATTGATGGTTTGTTATTGTTATTGCCTTGATTTCCACCATGGAGAATATTCTAAATGATGTGACGAACCAACTACACACCTAGGCAGTAAGTTTCTTGAGTGCGACTATTCGTAATAAATTATTTTTTTGTGGTGAGAGTTGTTCGGCAACCTAGTGGAATTTCTGTCACTCAAGATGTCAAAAAAGTCTAACCTATGAGTAGATGGAGTATATAACTAATTTGTATTTTGATCGAGGATGTGGGTTTTATTATTGTAAACTCGACCTGAGTGATAAAGGCCTCCTCTTCACCTTATCAACAAAACAAATGTTTGTCTTGGTCGAGTTTTGATCGGCGACACTTTTTAAACAAATTAAGGATAAGCTTAAAGGCCGATTATCAAATATGGGCGGCTCCGATCGACATATTTTAACATTCAAAAATAGCATTTTTCAACAATAAAAAATGGCGCATTTCATCAG
The DNA here is from genome assembly GCA_910593695.2 of Ocypus olens. Lineage (NCBI taxonomy): Eukaryota > Metazoa > Arthropoda > Insecta > Coleoptera > Staphylinidae > Ocypus > Ocypus olens. The sequence goes on along the minus strand of OU343063.1, from coordinate 7,983,811 downwards.
CCAAAGGCAGGTTATGTAAGGTTACGTGGGTACCCGTCTAACATACGTCGTAGGCTTGCTCGCTTGCTTCGTGAACGACGAGGGTAGAAAACGGCACGTTGTACATGTTTGCTTCATAGGTGTATTAGGACACGTACGTCTATATTGGTATCTACTTATACAAAATCGTTATTTTTGGTCATTGTGGGCAATTAAAAATAACAATTTTCATCTATCAAAATGGATCATTTTCAACGGCCAAAAATTGAGAAAATTTTTCAGAAGCCAAAAATGTAAATTTTCAAGTGCCAAAAATGACAATTTTCATCTGTCAAAAACTGTCAAAAGAGATTTTTTATAGTTTTTGACAGTTGAAAGTTGAAATTTTTGCCTGTTGAAAATGATCAATTTTGGCATTTTAAAATTGTCATTTTCGATCATCGTTGGTGGTTAAAAATTGCATTTTCCGACAGTTAAAATGATCATCGTTAGCAATTAAATAATTTCACTTTTGGTAGCTGAAAATCATTATATGTGGTCATTGTTGGCAATTAAAAATAACAATTTTCATCGATCAAAATTGATCATTTCCAACTGCCAAAAATTAAGAAAAATTTTCAGTAGCCGAAAACGCAAATTTTTAAGTGCCAAAAATGACAATTTTCATCTGTCAAAAGCTGCGAAAAGTGAGATTTTTAATGTCATTTTTACAGTTTTTGACAGTTGAAAATTGAAGTTTTCGCCTGTTGAAAATGATCAATTTTGGCATTTTAAAATTGTCATTTTCGATCATCGTTGGTGGTTAAAAATTGCATTTTCCGACAGTTAAAATGATCATCGTTAGCAATTAAATATTTTCACTTTTGGTAGCTGAAAATTTTTATTTGTGGTCATCGTTGGCAATTAAAAATAACAATTTTCATCCATCAAAATCAATCATTTTCAACTGCCAAAAATTGAGAAAAATTTTCAGTAGCCGAAAACCATTTTCATTGATTAAAATTGATCATTTTCAACTGCCAAAAACTAGTTTTAAACTGCCAAAAATGACAATTTTCATGTGTAAAAAACTGTCAAAAGTGAGATTTTTTAATGTCATTTTTACAGTTTTTGCCTGTTGAAAATGATCAATTTTGGCATTTTAAAATTGCCATTTTCGATCATCATTGGTGGTTAAAAATTGCATTTTCCGACAGTTAAAATGATCATCGTTAGTGATTAAATATTTTCAGTTTTGGTAGCTGAAAATCATTATTTGTGGTCGTCGTTGGCAATTAAAAATAACAATATTCATCGATCAAAATTGATCATTTTCAACTGCCAAAAACTAGTTTTAAACTGCCAAAAATTGAGAAAAAAATTCAGTAGCCGAAAACGTAAATTTTCAAGTGCCAAAAATGACAATTTTCATCTGTCAAAAACTGTCACAGGTGTCATTTTTATAGTTTTTGACAGTTGAAAATTGAAGTTTTCGACTGTTGAAAATGATCAATTTTGGCATTTTAAAATTTCCATTTTCGATCATCATTGGTGGTTAAAAATTGCATTTTCCGACAGTTAAAATGATCATCGTTAGTGATTAAATATTTTCAGTTTTGGTAGCTGAAAATCATTATTTGTGGTCATTGTTGGCAATTAAAAATAACCATTTTCATTGATTAAAATTGATCATTTTCAACTGCCAAAAAATAGTTTTAAACTGCCAAAAATTTTCAGTAGCCAAAAACGTAAATTTTGAAGTGCCAAAAATGACAATTTTCATGTGTAAAAAACTGTCAAAAGTGAGATTTTTTAATGTCATTTTTACAGTTTTTGCCTGTTGAAAATGATCAATTTTGGCATTTTAAAATTGCCATTTTCGATCATCATTGGTGGTTAAAAATTGCATTTTCTGATAGTTAAAATGATCATCGTTAGTGATTAAATATTTTCAGTTTTGGTAGCTGAAAATCATTATTTGTGGTCGTCGTTGGCAATTAAAAATAACAATATTCATCGATCAAAATTGATCATTTTCAATTGCCAAAAACTAATTTTAAACTGCCAAAAATTGAGAAAAAAATTCAGTAGCCGAAAACGTAAATTTTCAAGTGCAAAAATGACAATTTTCATCTGTCAAAAGTGAGATTTTTTAATGTCATTTTTATAGTTTTTGACAGTTGAAAATAGAAGTTTTTGCCTGTTGAAAATGATCAATTTTGGCATTTTAAAATTGTCATTTTTGATCATCTTTGGTGGTTAAAGATTGCATTTTCTGACAGTTAAAATGATCATCGTTAGCAATTATATATTTTCACTTTTGGTAGCTGAAAATAATTATATGTGGTCATCGTTGGCAATTAAAAATAACAATTTTCATCGATCAAAATTGATCATTTTCAAGTGCCAAAAACTACAGTTTTAAACTGCCAAAAATTGAGAAAATTTTTCAGTAGCCAAAAACGTAAATTTTCAAGTGCCAAAAATGACAATTTCCATATGTGAAAAACTGTCAAAAGTGAGATTTTTTAATGTCATTTTTATAGTTTTCGACAGTTGAAAATTGAAGTTTTTGCCTGTTGAAAATTATCAATTTTGGCATTTTAAAACTAAACTACCACTTTCTCACACACAATTTAGAAGGCTGCGACTTCTGGTGAAATCTCAAATTAAGGTTGCCTACAACACTTATATCTCTAAACATTGAAAATGAACTTATTTCGCAGCTTAAGAACCTTTGGTCGCACCTCAATCGCCTAAAAAACACCAAAAGAATTCCCAGTAATATGCGTGATGGCGTGGTCGAGTTCAACGAACCACAGCTGATGACAGTTGATGCGTTTGCATCTCACTTCTCAAAATCATTCCGTAGAGATACACTTGCTCCGCCAATTACTACTACTACTCATACACATTCTCCGCCCTGCTCTATTCCACCTACCGATGAACAAGGCGTAGGGGTTCTCGACATCATGGCTACCTTGAAGAATACCTTCACAGGAGGTGATGACTCCATCCAACGTTTTCTCGTGTGTGACTGTCAACAAATCTTGGCCAAACACCTATGCGTGATTTTTAACTTAGCCATTATTACAGGCACATTTCCGGAGAAGTCGAACACGTTCGCTGCCACTGACGCGCTATACCTCATCTAATAACCAGGCGGACTAAATCAAATTATAGGCGCGAAAATACATTGTTGTGATTGGCCAAACGGGCGCCGTTTTTACACGGGCCCAAATTGCTTAAAACAGTAATGGCCGTTCTTATGATCAGCTGATCTCTCGCCATTCCTTGTGTCCCACCGGTTACACGCGTTTCGCCTCAGTTTTTGTGTTTTTAGCCAGTTATTTCTTCCGTTGATCGTGTAAGAATGCGTCCGGCTTTATACTTGCGTATGTGTAATCCCAATTGTAGTGGCAGCGAACGTGTTAAGAAGGTGAAAATTAGCCCTATCCCGAAAAAAGGTGACAATTCTCTCATACCTAACTATAGAATGATTGCTATCCTAAGTAACTTTGCTAAAATTTTCGAACTCCTTCTTATCAACTCAACCACTCTATGATCATGGTTTCATGCCTGGTCGTTCCACTACTACTAACCTCACCTGCCTAACGCAATTTGTTTCTGAGATCTAGAATCTCAGAATAGAAAAGGCAGAGTGGATGTAATATACACGGATTTCACCCGTGAATTTGATACAGGGGATCACTTTCTCCTATTGACCAAACTCACCACACTGAGATTCTCGCCCAATGCCGTCACTCTTGTCCAATCACATCGTGTGAGCCACAAAATTTTGATTCAGAGTTGGCTGTGAGATAAATGAGGTATGTCGCATATTTTTTGTTTTTTTTTACTTTGGCAGGTGCCCTTCAGTCACATCGATTATATATTATTCATATTAAATGAAATAGACATCCACAAACACCCATGCCCTCGCCGGGATTCGAACCCGGGACCCTCCGCAATAGTACTAACGCACTGCTAAGCAGCGCTTCCGTTGGCAAAGGCTGTACGCATATGGGAGTGTTCACACGCAGCCACCGCCACTAAATAGCAGCGCTTCCGACGGTTCGAGCAGTTGACTCCGCCGCTAGTGGCAGCCACAAAAAGTGGCGCGTCTCATGGCGAAAGCGGGAATTGCATTGAATTCGTGTCGAGCGTTCACACGCCGCTTCTATTTTAGCAGCGCCACTAACGCGCGTCTGTGGCGCTACTAACGCCGGACGAAAGCGCGTCGAACGCACTGACCAGCGTTGCCAATCCTGCCGGAATGTCGGTATTCCTACCGATTAATACACATTATTAATATGTATTAAAGAGAATACTTGTTCCGACTTTCCTGTGGAGCCACAATTATTTTTTTTTTAAATATAACATATACATCTGTTTTATTAGGTATAATTAAATTTATGGTACGAATTGTGTATATAATGTGTTGTCTACGGCAACACTGTAATGACTGTTCCGTGGAAATATCTGTGTAAAGAAGCGCTTCTAACGGACGGCGCGTTCGGAGCGCTGTTAACGTCCGTCAGTGGCGCTTCTAAAAGTGGCCCGTGTAAACGGGCCCTTAGTGTTCCTCAGGCAACTGGCGGGGCACCCTAGATGTCATGCAGCCTACACAGCAAGCACACGTGTGCTGCTATCTACTGGCAAAACATGCACTCATAATTTAAAGCGGTACATTTACGACTTATATATTGACTTACCCTCGTATTAACCCTGGATCCCTTCGAGATCCCGTCCTCTGACCTCCAGTTAAAGGGATAATAAGGTGCCGGTTGTTTGTAGGTATAAAAATATTTTATTTCGCACGTTGGCAATCACATTTTTTTTGATATTATAACAGGAAAATATATAAATATGAAATAAATATTATGTACAATATACAATACTTAAAGATAAGTAATACACTGGCTTAATTAACGATTAGGAAATTTAGTTGGTAAAAAAAATGCAGAGATAATTGTTCAAGGTCTTTCATTTCATGAATCTCTATCAATTCCTTAACATAACAAGGGAGTATACCGGGCGTAACTGAATTCTGGTAGACCCTAAATATCATTTGAATTTCAAGATATATCTTTATGAAATTTAGTTTTATTTATTTAGTTTATTTTTAGGAAATAAAGTACGCCGATATGTCTACTTTCAGTAAAATATCCACTTCCGGTTTAACCCTTTCGGTACGGGTATATCTGGCAATATCACACCCGACGGACGTAAAAAATGTCAATTTTTCAAACATCGATTTCTAGTGTTGGATTTTGCTCCGAAACTGAAAACATATCTGCAGTGTCAATGATGAGCGTTATTCAGATATAAAAACAAGTAACTTCATCAGAACGCTTATGATGCTACCCGGCTGTCGCAGAAGTTACGTTAAAACGATTATTGATGTGACCCGTCCTGAAAGGGTTAACCAGAAATGACTATAACGTTTCTATTTCTATATATTTTTACGAAATTTAATTCCTCTCTAAATTCCGAGTTTAGAAATATATCATAAGTTAGTTTTTTGTTTAAATTTAAATTAAATTTTAACAAAAAACAAATTTAAATCGAATTTAAACAAAAAAACTAATAACCACAAGATCACTTATGATACATCTCTGAACTCGGAATTTAGTGACGAATAAAATTATGTAAAAATATACAGGGTGTTCCATTAAAAATAGAAAAGTTATGGTTATTTCCGGTTAAACGAGAAGTGGAATTTTTATTAAAAGTAGACATGTTGACGCACTTTATTCCCTAAAAACACCATAAGAAATAAGTGAAAATGTAAATGATATTTGGGGTCTACCAGAATTCAGTTACACCCGGTATAATACACTGTAAAATAAAATCCTGATGAGAAACAAAGGTCAAAACATCTGTCAAGGAATTGATAAACATGAATTAAGAATATTTGTTGTTCACTGCTTGACAATAATATAAAAAAAAACGGTCTATTAAAAATAACCTGTTATTAGTTTTAGAGAAAACAATGAAGTCTTTATTACAGGTCAGACGACAGAGCCCATCTTTTAGAAATAAAAGGAACCTCCAGAAAATTTATAACATCCAGCGCTGTCCGGTTTTCGAGAAATTATGCGCATGCGTTGGTGCTATAATTATTAAGTTCAGATGTATTCGATTGTTTATGGTGCATTTAACAACATAATTTAGAGATAGTTCAACTCAATTTGTATTAACATTTTGTAATTTTCTTTTTGTTCAATTTAATAACAATACCTATTTTTATTATTTAATATTTAGTTTATAAAAAGTATGGAATATCAATTGCTATATTAACACGTTCGCTGCCGCCGACGCGCTAGTGCGTCCAACTTTACACTTGCGTATGTGCAATCTCAATTGTAATGGCAGCGAACGTGTTAATAAACTTTGATCAATGGATCTTTGCGTGTGCGTCATTACCGAAGACTGAGTTTTCTCGCCTTGGACGACATACGTACACACATGATGCGTCTAATTCAACTTATCGTGGAGAGAGTGAACGCATGAAAATGTTGTCGGAGCTGGGTTCAGCTTTCTATGACGTGCACGCAAAGATCCATTGATCAAAGTATATACATGGTGTACATTGTGACTGCGCAGTATGAGTTCCGCTAAAGGCCAGACTTTATTTTTAATTTACATTTGGTGCTGCTTTTTTGGAGACAGACGTTTGACCTCCTGTAATAAAGGCTTCACGGAGAAAACAATTTAGTGCTGGTATTTTTGCAACGTAAAGAAAATTCTGCTGCAATATAATAAAACAAAATCACTATTTCACTGTTTGCATAACCAATATTTATACTAATAATAATAATAATTTGTATTTAATAAATTTGCAATAAGTGAGGTTGTCTCAAGTTAATAAATATTTATTATTTTATGATAAGTTAAGGTATTAAGTTTAATATGCAATAGTTACTTGCTAATATTAACCCCTTAACGTACACGCTCGAGTTAATTCGAGCGCGCTAAAAAAGTGTGCGTTAAGGGGTGAATTTTACTTGTGAAATAATGTACCATTATCCTGTGATTAGCCTCAACGAACGCTCAATAATAAATTCATTGTTATAACACAAGTTGATGTACGAAAATTGTACTCGTCATGGCTAGCTTGCAAGTTCGAGGCTACGGAAGGAAACAGTACAATACTCACTTAACCTCTTCACGCCCACATATGGCGACAAGCAAAAAAAAATATTTTACAAATTTTAAAAAAATACCACTTAAGCGCCATCTATGAAATATATTTTTAAATATTTTTTTGCATAAATGAGTTTATGATAGTGGAATAATATTTCGTAGAAAACCGTAACAACTGATTTGGAATTCCGTGGTGGTTTCGGCAGAGGCAGAAGTGCGCCCCAATAATTATGTAAATAAATTACAAATAAAAAAATTTCCAAAATAGTAAATTTTCAATAAACCTGGGATTATGCTATGCAGCATGGGCGCGAAGTGGTTAATTTATAAGAGTAAGCAACTGTTAACATCTCTCTTCTCTGCAAAAGTTCACGAACCGCCACTGCTGGTCGCAGAATGAATATTTAAAGTTTTAAAGTTAAAGAAATGGTGTTTTTGTTTTATTACCTAATACGTGTAATGAGGTAAAGTCTCCAGCATAAATAATAACAACCACATAGTTTAAGACAGAATAAAAGTATTCTTAGAACAGTGAAAATTTTAAACATGAACTAAAAATCTTCAATAGCAACTGGACAGTTAAATACTCGGACAGTAAAAACCAAAATACTATCTCTGCAGAAACTGTAATTTAACAAACTATAGATGCGCTAACATCTGCCATTTTTTTCAACTTACGAAGACAGATTCGGCATTTGAGATTCTTAATCATTCGCGTTGAAAATCAGTCAAAATTAAAAGTAAAAGTCCTTAGACTTATGGATATAGTTGAATAGGACAAAATTCCCAGGCAATGAAAATCTTAAGTAAGGGTTAATAAAACTTGCGCCGTACAATTACAGCGAATTCTTTCAAAGTGATATTTAGTTAATCGAATGTTCTTTTTTTTTCTCTGTTTCTAGATTGTAAGTTATCCAATGTATGTATTGTCGACCTGTGTAAAACGTACGTTAAAACACCAATAATAAATATGGCGTCCTTCAACTTTTCAATTTTCAAGCCGACGGAAACCGTCCCATAAACATACCAGAATTAAACCACAGCTGTCGTAAAATGACCCTTACACTTGAGATATATATCGCCTAGGGATTATTCAATTTTGTCCGGTCCTATACAAATTATTATCAAAAAGTTTTTTCCCGTATTATGCAAATTAAGTTTGCACCAGGGCAAGTTTGCCCGTCCACACGTACTCAAGGCAAGAAATGTTGCTTGTTAGTCAAGACTACGATTCAGACATGTGACGTGTAAGGGAGCATTGGAATATTTCACTTACGTCGCAGTTTCTTACACCATCGATTGAATTCTTGTTGAACACTTAGGGCCAGTTGTTCAATAACAGCTTAAACCGCCGTTCTTACCTAATACTCATTGTAAATTATTTGAAAGTTATAAACTGCAGTTTTACATGCTTAGATTACGTTTAAAGCATAATTGTACAAAGCCGAAAAGAGCGACGGCTCGTGGAGTGACTCATGGTACGGCTGAGGTGGCAGAGGTAAAAATACAGATAGGTAGTGTAAATTATTTGAAGGTTATAAACTGCAGTTTTACACGCTTAGATTATATTTAAACCATAATTGTACATCGCCGAAAGGAGCAATGGCTCGTGGAGTGGCTCATGGTACGGCCTAGGTACCAATAGATAGGCAGGGTCGGTTGCAAAGATCTGTATTACCACTTCTGCTACCTCGACCATAACACGAGTCACCCCACGAGCCGTCACTGTTGTTTATCTTGAATTGGATACTTGATTTACAGAAAATTGCATGTTGGGCAGGTAGGGTCGGTTGTTGAGACGGTTGGCAGCGTGACAGCACCTATCTGTATTACCACCTCTGCTACCTCAGCCGTACCATGAGTCACTCCGCGAGCTGTCACTGTTGTTTATCTTGAATTGGACACTTGATTTTCAGAAAATTGCACGTTGGGCAGGTGGGGTCGGTTGTTAAGACGGTTGGCAGCGTGACAGCACCTATCTGTATTACCACCTCTGCTACCTCAGCCGTACCATGAGTCACACCGGGGGCCGTCACTGGTCGTAAGTAATCTATGCAGAGTTTAAGTCTAAACTTAGTTTAAGCTGCTACTGAACAACCTGCCCTTAGTGGACCATTAAAAATTTAAAACACACAACATTTGGTTGTTTCACATGTTTTGTTTATAATTCCAACATGTCGGATAATTTGATAACCAGCCCTTAGTGGACCATTAAAAATTTAAAACGTGTTACATTCGGTTGTTTCACATGTTTTGTTTATAATTCCAACATGTCGGATAATTTGATAACAGTCACAAGACCAACCATGTTGGTATTATAAACAATGCATCTGTGAAACAACCAAGTGTTAACTGTATTAAATTTTTAATCGCAATTTCTTAATCAACCGAATCAAGTCGGGCGTTACTACGAAGTGAAATCTTCACGTGCAATTCCTCATACATCGCGTCACTAGGATTAATCAGTTAGCTGTGTGACGAGTATACTCGTCATGAAAAAATGAGGCGAACTCAATTCCAAAAAACGCATTTAACCCTTTCGGCCCTGGTGGTGGCAATTGCCACCGCAACATTTACATGTCTCTACTTACCATAACAAGCCATATTTTTGCTGTTTATCACTAGATGTCACTTCAACAAAGCCTCCCTGATTAATTCCTATACTAATTAATCAAATGAGTTCAAATTTGTTATTTATGGTCTTAAGAAGCTCCCCATCAATAATAATTATCAAAAAAAATGTTTGTTCAAATTTAAAAATCCAGGGCTGAAAGGGTTATGTATTTTTTACAGTTGGGCGAACTCAACAAGCTATTTTTGCTCTGGCTGTCTAATATTTGTAATAAATGTCATCTACAACAAACATTCTAAAGCAAGCAAGCAAGAAATTGCGGCAAACAAGACTTGTAACGAAAACACGTTATAGTTACAGTAGAGCTACAGTCGGCCCTACTTATTGTATAGTTAGAAAGGACGCAAATTAAAAAAAAGTGTCCGCCATTATTCAGTAATGTCCGACAAACCAAAATATGGCATACAATGTTGAGTTCGCCCTTCGTATCAGCAACGCCTCAAATGTACTCGTCATATTGCCATATCTTCATGACGAGGACACTTGTATGTCAAAAACAGCAAAAAAGAAGAAACGGCAATATTTTGTGTTGTCTCGATATAAACACAAAATATTGCCGTTTCTTCTTTTTTGCTGTTTTCGACATACCTGTGTCCTCGTCATGAAGAAATGGCAATATGACGAATATTTTGTGTTTATATCGAGACAACACAAAATGTTGCCGTTTGACATACGAGTGTCCTCGTCATGAAGAAATGGCAATATGACGAGTACATTTGAGGCGTTGCTGATACGAAGGGCGAACTCAACATTGTACGCCATATTTCGGTTTGTTGGACATTACTGAATATTTTTGATGACGAGTATATTCGCCAAACACAGCTAACTGGTTAAGGATTTACACAAGGAATTAAATACTTAACGAACACTTTTACGAACTAAAATAGAGCTTTGAGAGAGCGAAGACATGTCAAGACATGTTCTCAAATAAACGCTAACGCTTTCGAAGATTTGAACATCGACAATACTTATGACGGCTCGATCACTGCTCGCTCCTGCCGCTGGGCGTTGTGTTTTGTAAAGCCAGGGATGATTTCGGCGAGCACTGGCCATCCTTCATGATGCTGCTGTTCGTAACCCGGAAGTACCTGAGGATCGGACTTTTCGGAGAGTTGCTGCTGCAGTGGCTGCTCCTTCGCCTCGGCCTGCTCCTCGGACTTCGCTCCTCCACTTTACGCACCTTCGGTGTGGACGGGCCTGAGAGGTAACGTTTGGAATAAACACAAATCCCTGTGGCGCAATAAGAAAAGCGCGGACCGGGCCTCAATCGAATAATCAAGCGGTGAAATAAACCCACGTTTCAAAAGATATCGAAGTAAAATTATCACGACACTTGTATTGCGTATGTGCATGTAGAAAAAAAGAACATAATGCTAAACACAAATCCTTGTAGCGCAATGAAAAAAGCGCGGACCGGGCCTCCAATGGAAACTTTAACCTCTTCACGCCCAAGTTGCCACATGTGGCGACAAGCAAAAATAGCAAAAATAAAAGAAAAGAAAAATATTTCGCCCCTTTAGCGCAATCTATGGAATATTTTTTTCCTAAAATAAGTTTGTGACAGTGGAATAATATTTTATAGAAAAACTTAACAACAAAAATGTAATTTTTCAATAAACCTGGGATTATGCTATAACCCAATCAAAGCAGCATGGGCACGAAGTGGTTAATAATTGAGCGAAGGAATAAAATCACATTCCAAACGATAGCCGTGAAACTTGTATTGCGTAGGTGTATGTAGAAAAAGAACATGGGCCGCCTCCATCGGATACTCGAATAATCGAGCGATGGAATAAAATCACATTTCAAATAATAATAAAGTAATATTTTCATGAAACTTAGGTGTACGCAATAAAAAAACGTAACGAGTCTAATTTACCTAGTACAGCTTGTCTAGCGATCCGTTACTATTGCGCAGTGACCATAAATTTCAAGAGAGGGCGCCAGAAACTCGTAATTCAGTGAACATAATGTAAATATACAGGGTATATCCAGGAGTTAGCAAGACTAATTCGTGGAAAAAAAAAATCAATACATCTTCTGCAGTTACACCAGCTGACAAGAGGGGGCGCCAGAAACTCATAATACTTCAAGAGTCACGTGAACATAATGTAATTATACAGGTAATTCATGCAAAAAAAATCAGTACATGTTCTGCAGTTACACAAGCTGTAACCGAAAGAATCACGAAAAAATATTCAGAAGAATTGTCAAACACAAAATAAACTGCACTGTGTTTCTTTGCAGTTTTCTCAAAATCTGTCGGAGGAATATTTTTCAATTTTGATTTAATTATGAAGCACAATATTTTTTGAGTAAATTTGGAAAGTTTCAAGTATGTGTCAATTGTTTTTATATTTTTTTAAAACCATCAAAAAGTGTGAAGGGCTAATTTGTGGAAAAAATCAGTAAATCTTCTGTAGTTACACCAGCTGTACAAGAGGGGGCGCCAGAAACTCATAATACTTCAGCAAGCGTCACGTGAACATAATGTAATTATACAGGTAATTCATGCAAAAAAAAATCAGTACATGTTCTGCAGTTACACAAGCTGTAACCGAAAGAATCACGAAAAAATATTCAGAAGAATTGTCAAACACAAAATAAACTGCACTGTGTTTCTTTGCAGTTTTCTCAAAATCTGTAGGAGGAATATTTTTCAATTTTGATTTAATTATGAAGCACAATATTTTTCGAGTAAATTTGGAAAGTTTCGAGTATGTGTCAATTGTTTTTTTCTCAATTATGTTAATTTTGTATTTCCGTAAATGTGTTGTATGTATAGTCCAACGCTCTATAACAAAAAAATTGTGATGTGGCCATCATGTTACTTTCTCCGACTTGATGGTATCATTTATATTTACGCTTTCGTGGTTTATTTTCATATTTTAAATGTACATCGAACGTTTGTAGACTCGGATGAATCTGACGTTTAAAACGTCAAAATTATGAAAGATGGAAAAATTATACTGCAAATTTAAAAGCCGAGTTTCCTCAAAAATCAAAGAGATTTCGAAAAAAACTTATTTTTTATAAGTTGTTCATTTTGGCATTCTCTACAACATAAAATTGCTGTAACTATTATCGTTTCATAAATATAAACCAAAAATGAAAAAAAAAAAATTTCTTTCTCGAATAACAATGATTTTATGAAAAATATTTTCAAAACAAAGATATTCATTTCTTTATTGTCTACTATTATTTTCGTGGGAATGATCATTTTTATTTTATCATTTTTAGGGTTTTTATGAATGCTAAAAAATAAATAATAGTATGACTGCATGCAGGAATTTTTACTTTACAAAACATTTATTTACATGTTTCTTCTAAAATAATCAGGGAAGATAATATTCCAGTATAAAGAAATTAACATTGAAAATCCTATGTTCTGTTTTGTTCCAGTACACCCTGTATATAATTATCAATAAAAAAAGCATTAGTGGCCGATAACCTCAATTACTGTAGAATTCAGAATAATAAACCACTGATCTTGGACTAACCTTCATGAGCAACCCACAGACGAGAGGGTTTAGTCATCGGCAGGCGCAAAGAAGAATGACTGTGCGGATCAACAGCCGAACTTACATATTTATATGATCTCAATTACTGCAGAATTCCCGTGAACCATCTTAAAAAAATAATAATAATTCTTACCTCCAGAAGCCAATTCCTGCATATCCCTGATCAGCCTCTTCTCCACCCTGATCTTCGTCAGCCAATCCTTGTCCACCCTCTTCTGCGGCGAGAAGTGCAGGTGCGGAGCGGAACCGTCCAACACGAAATTCGGCAAATTGCTCGTGGGCGAGAAGGTCTCGGGCGGCGTGAGCATTTCCATCAGCCGCGGTTTCTTGTTCCTTTGGGTCTCGTACATCTCCTCGTCCTCCTCCAGAACCACGGCCAAGGCTTCCTCGTCCCTGCTACAGGAAGCCAGACCGTTGGCCAAAGCGAACAACCTCCTCCCGGTACTGTGCCGCTTAAACGGATCGCGATGATCATCGTCCGAGCTTCCGGCATTCATCCGTTTGGAGGCGGTGCTGTGCCGATCTTCCGATTTTCGTTTGTTCGTTCCGGTTTTGCAGCGCTTTCCGGATACGGGGGTGTTTTCGTTGGTTTCGATTAAACGTTTAGGTGTTTTGGAAACCACCTCGGCCTGTCCGCGGATGGTAATTTCCCAGTTATCGGGGCGGACTTCCGGACCTATCCTCCAGATTTTATGCCAGACGTCATCCGAACAGGTCACAAGCGCGTCCGTCCGGTTTGATTTCCAAGCGACGCAAGTAACCTCCGCGGTGTGGCCTTGAAGGCTAACTAACGGATTGGCGTAACGGACGTTCCAGATGTAAGCATTTTGATCACTGCTGCCGCTCAGTAAATAAAGCCCATCGTCGCTCAAGACGGATTTTATGTAAAACGTGCTGTTCATATGTCCGCGGTATTCCATCACAGGTTCTACATCATAGGTGGCGATGTTGTAGCAATAAATAGTGTTATCCAGACAGTTAGCGTACAGTTTCAATCCACTAGGATCGACTATTAAGTTGCTGAAACCGTTTCTAGTTGTATTCCCGGAGTAAGGTATCATGTTCTTCGCGGACGGATTATTTGCCATGTACGTCTTCCTCAAATCCCACACCTTTATCAACCCATCACCGGAACCACACGAAATAAGTGTGTTATCATCCTGGAAAACCAATCCAGTCACGGAATTCGCGGCCGATACACTCGCAGCGCGCTTCATGGAGGAGGTGGGCGTGGTCCTGCAGTGGGAATTGTTAATGGTTCGATCCGCGGTCATGATCAAACTGGAGGAGGACACCGTCCTCGTATCCCAGACCCGGATGCTCCCGTCTCGGCTTCCCGTCGCGAATATTGAAGTGTCGGTGTTCCTGACCGCGATCGTCTTCACGGACCTGGTGTGGCCGGCGAACATGTGTTCCATGCGCATGGAGCCGTCGCCGACGTCGACCAGACGGGCCGTGTGGTCGCCGGAAACTGTTATAACCTTGAAGCTGTTGCATAGCCAGTCGATATCGAAGATCGCGTTCTGGTGGATCTGCTGCCCGTACCTCGGCTCTTCGTTGTCGGTGTCGTGGACGACGAGTTGGCCGTCTTCGTTCGCGAATGCAATGTAATTTTCGTATCCTGAAATGGAAGGGGATATAATAGCATATTTTGTGTAGATTAAATTACGAGACAATATTTTTTTTAACCTTATGTGGGCGTCAATCGGTTGCTGGAGGAGTAGAGTCACAAAATCTCATGATTAACAGTTAGGGGTACACAATAGCATATTTTCTGTAGATGAAATTACAAGACAATATCTTTTAACCTTATGAGGGCGTCAATTGGTTGCTAGAGGAGAATCACAGAATCTCATGATCAACAATTTATTACGGTTCAAATGGAAGACTTATTTGATGGATGAAGTGTAGGAACACAGTTGCTGTGTCGCACAAGACAACAAATTTTGAGAATGATTGGATGTAATAAATTGTAATAAAGCATGTGCATAGATTTTTACAAATTTATCATCACTTTCTCACTTTGTCTTATGACATGACAGAATTTATGTTATTCAAAATGTTTGATAGGAAAATGGTGTACAACAAAAGGTGAATTCGATTTTGATGAAGTCTTTACTATTTAAATGGGAACTACTGTTACCATCCACTAGACCAGTGATGGGGAAACTACGGCCCGCGGGCCAAGTCCGGCCCGCGGAAAGGTTTTATCCGGCCCGTTTAAGAGTGCCGTCGTGAGAATGTTTGAACGCGTTCTTACTTCGTAATGTGACGACCCGCATAAAAACTACCTGCGGCGATATTCAAAACACAATAGTATTCTGGACAAATCCATCCGACCTAAACAGATGACTCATCTTCGCTCGAAACTTCCAGACACTCTCGCAGGTAGGTATAAATACAAGCGAGGCCCCCCGAAGATCAGTTAGTTAGCGACTTACTCAGTCATCTGCAACGACCCGCTGTGACTCGAGTAATTGTTTGTGTAATCCCCCAAACTCCCAGTGCCTCAACAAACTCCCGCGTAAGAGCATTAGTTAGCAGTAAGCTTTCGTCAATTGCGTTTCTGTGTGTTGTTCTCCGTAGTAGGTAATGTCTAAAATGGATGTTAAAAAAAGAAAAGTGGATTCAGAATGTCGAGTTTTTAAAGAAGAATGGACGTGGAAATATTTCTTTACTTTATTTAAAGAAAAACCTGTGTGCTTACTTTGCAATACAACTGTTGCAGTTTTAAAAGAATATAACATTCAACGCCATTTCAAGAGCAAACATGAAAACCACTCCTACTCATCGTTAAGTGAAGAGGTGAAAAAAATTAAATCGAAAGATTTAATAAAAAATTTATCAGGTCAACAACAATTATTTCAGAGAGCTAATCATTCTCAAAGATGCGCTACGAAAGCCAGTTATGTGTTGGCTTATAATATTGCTAAATCTAATAAAGCATTTTCAGATGGTGAATTTATAAAGCAGTGCATGATAGATGTGTGCGATATTATGTGCACTGACAAGAAAAAGGATTTTCAGTCACTGTCTCTCTCAAGAAGAACAATCACCGAGAGAATTGAAAATATTGATAAAAATCTAATTTCACAACTGACTACAAAAACTCAAAAATTTATTTTTTATTCAATTACCATGGATGAAAGTACAGATATCAGCGATACTGCGCAGTTACTCATATTTGTAAGAGGAATCAACGCCCACTTTGAAATTACAGAAGAACTTGCAGGGCTACAGTCAATGAAAGGAACAACGACTGGTGCCGATATATTTTGTGAATTTGAAAATTGCATCGATAAACTTCGTTTACCTATTGACAAGCTATGTAATGTAACTACAGATGATACTCCTAATATGGTTGGAATCAATCAAGGATTTATTGGGAAATTTAATTCTAAGTATCCGGAAAATGATGTTGTTTTTTTGCATTGCCTTATACATCAGGATGCTCTCTGTAAAACGGCTTTAGATATTGACCATATACTTAATATTGTTGTAAAACTAGTAAATATGATTCGTTCCAGAGGATTATTACATCGCCAGTTTCAACAGTTTTTGGAGTCCGTACATGCTGAGCATTCCGATATCCTGTATTATTCAAAAGTTCGTTGGTTAAGTGCTGGAAAAGTATTTGAAAGAATTTGGGATTTAAAAGACGATATTGTGAATTTTCTTCTTGGTAAAGACATTTATAATCAATTTGACGTCTTGGAAAACAAAACGTGGCTTTCTGATTTCGCTTTTTTCACAGACCTCCTCGTACACATGAATAAAATTAATCTCAAATTGCAAGGAAAAAATCAGTTTCTTCACGATATTTGGCAATAACTGAAAAGTTTCAAATTACAGTTATTATTATTTGCTAATCAGATCTCTAAATCTGATTTTTCTCATTTTCCAAGAATACAATCTTTAAAATTCACTATATCAAACAATAAGATTAAAAAATACGAAATTAATTTGAGAAAACTATCTACAGAATTTGAAAGGAGATTTCAGGACTTTAGAAAAATGGAACCAGAGTTTAGTATTTTTGCGACCCCATTCAATGTCAATTACGAAGAAGTTGATGCAAAATTTCAACTTGAGTTAATAGAACTGAACTGTAATACTCTCCTGAAACAAACTTTTCATACAGTACCATTACTAGAATTTTATAAAAATTTAAGTCCAGATAATTTCCCAAATCTAGTTACTCATGCAATGAAGATAATGACAATGTTCGGCTCATCTTATATATGCGAACAAATCTTTTCAACAATGAAGCTTAGGAAAACTTCTTTAAGAAACAGAATTACAGATGAGCACCTTTCATCAGTTTTAAGAATTTCTGCTTCGCAAATGGAACCGGACTATGATGAAATTTTGATGAAACAGTCTCAATTTCATTTTTCTCATGCACCATCAACCAGTAATGACACCAGAAAATAAAGTGATAATACTTCACATCAAGAACTACACTAAATTCATTTTATATTTTGTGCTTATAATTTTGTTACCTTTAGCTTTTTTACTATTAAAATAATAAGTGTATGTAATAATATATGTATATGTTTATAGAACACATAAATTAGTTAACGATTAAGCATTATTCTTTGGCCCGCTACGATTGTCTAGTTATTACAAATGGCCCGTCTTAAAAAAAGTTTCCCCACCACTGCACTAGACCTTCCACCAGATCTACTGCAATGAGTTAATTTATTGAAGTCAATTGAAACGGATGTTGTTTCTCAGTGACTCATCTTACGGCCATGTAGAAAATTGTAAAACTTCATGGTGCTAATACGTATCAATGAAAACCGTTGCAATTCGAATTGGTGAAATATCCCGATTATTAAAACCTTCTTAAAAGTCACAAAAATACGCTAAATACATATGTACTGTAGGGATTCATTAAACCTTTAACGACCAAAGACTTTTTTCTGGCATAGTAACTGAGCACTGCTCAACTTATCACTCTGTAAACAACATTTTCCTTCCTATGAATAATAGAAGAACTCCAAATAGAAAATCCGACTTGAAATTACACTAATTATTTATTTTGACTATAAAATTCATGATAAAATAAGAAACCAAAAAAAATGAAATCTAAGCCGCTATAGTGACTCATGGTCATTAAAGGGTTAACACAAAATGCAAACTAGTAACATGGAAAATATTAGGAAAAATTAACACTCGTAACTTACATCATACCCAGAAAGTAAGGAAAATATGTTTGTATAAGGCAAAAACAAAAAGGTGTAAAAAAATCAGTTACTTTTGTTTGTTTAAACTACACTGCTTGGCTTGTATTGCGCACTCTTGCATCGTTCGTAACTCAGACAAGACATTCAAATCAGCGCCATTTTCTGCAGCCCGCTGTATGCATGTACTGAAACAACTACTACTGAACACATAAAAAACAAACAACATAATGTACATGGCGAACTGCGCAACATATGATCCGGATTGCGAAGGAAAAGAATATAGAATCAGAATCACTGGTAATCTGGATTATAAGGTGTGAGCCTCAGAATTTTGTTTCAGAGTTGGCCATGTCTGAGAGAGAGAAACATAGCAGTCATGTCTGAGAT
The DNA here is from genome assembly GCA_910593695.2 of Ocypus olens. NCBI lineage: Eukaryota > Metazoa > Arthropoda > Insecta > Coleoptera > Staphylinidae > Ocypus > Ocypus olens. The sequence continues at coordinate 7,964,975 of OU343063.1, read as the reverse complement.
TAATTCATTTTTTTAAATCTAATTTAATCTTTGACTATATACTATTGGACTGCTATTCCCCCTCCATTTCCCATATGATCACTGCTACAAAAGTTGTCCACGAGCTGGAGCCTGATATAAGTCCCGCCCCGGAGCCGAAAATGGAGCGTAATTTAAAAACCGGAAAGCAAAACAAAATATTTCTCGATGTATTTATCAGCAACGTGGAGAATGCAAATGCGAGCATATTTCGGCAACTCGGGTCCACTTTCCTGCCTGTTCTTTACAAGCAAAGCATCAACCCATAATTTGCAAAGTTTTGGATTTGATGGAAATCTAATACAGAATTTTAGGTTATAAGTCAAAAGTCAACTGACGTGTACATCAGCTGACGAGTATTATGATCGCGTTGGCATATATACGTGGACGTATTGCAGCCTTTCGGATAGCAATATTTTGACATAGTGTTAATATTTAACAATATAAATGTTTATATATTCAGAGGTGTGAATAAATTGTGTGGGTATCACAATAAGCAATGCGAGCTCATAGACACAAAATAGCTACCAATTTAGTAACATACCGCAACCAATTTAGGGTCCCGCCGCGCCACCGTTGCTTGGAGACACACATGAAGTGGCGCTAGCAGTCCAAAAGTATATAGTCAAAGAATTTAATAGTCTCATGACATAATAATATGCGACATACCTCATTTATTTCACAGCCAACTCTGAAACAAAATTTTGTGGCTCACACGATAGAATAGATAATGTAAATAAATGTAAACTAATATTTCAATTTCGAGCTGTACCGTATATCTAAATTTTAAAATCACTGTTTAAATTTGATGACATCAATTTACTATACCTTTCTTCCTGGCAAATTTGCAAGCAAATATCGGGGTTTCTAATTCGTAGTCGTCTCCTTCACCCCATATTCCTTTATACTCCTCACTTGTGGAACACCTCAATCTCCTCAGGCATGTGTCGTAGGTATTCCATTTCCCTAAAGCAAAAGAAATAAATAGAAAATATTAAACATATGTTTAATAGAAAATATTAAACATATGTTTAATTAGCTGCAGTTTATTCAAATATAATAAAGGTTAAATAATTTAAAAAAAAAACATAAGTTTGGTCTGTAACTTTGTTATGAGACACCCTGTATAAATTTAAATATTTTTAGGGCGTGCAGCTCACCATTATACACAAGTTTTGTATAAAACATTTTTCGAAATTTTGACAAATAAGCACGTGATTGACCGTTCCCAGAGCTTATGAAAAAATTGGTGTGGTCAATGAAACACAGAGACTTTTGTGTCTTCAGTTCTCTCATATATTTATTTACTCCAAAAACCCACGTTAATATTCTATTGATTGGATTGTGGGATAGTGCCCACCCACCACCCTCTGGATCAACTTTTACTTAAGCTACAAACCCTGTTTCATGTTGATTCTTGAAGTCTCAACATCTCCAACGAATTTCAAAGGAATGTTATTACACAAACCCAGTTTTCTATGTTATGTTAAAAATAATACTTTGGGCGGTGGGTGGGCCCTATCCTACAATCCAACCAGTAGAACATACGGGTTTATAGAAGAAATTGGTGTCTCAATGGAACACAGAGACTTTTGTGTCTTCAGTTCTCTGTTATATTTATTTACTCCAGAAACCCACGTGAATGTGCTATAAATTAGATTGTGGGATAGTGGCCACCCACCACCCTCTGGATCAACTTTTACTTAACACGTTCACTGCCACCGACGCGCTAGTGCGCCCGACTTTATACTTGCGTATGTGCAATCCCAATTGCAGTGGCAATGGATACTTGAAGTCTCAACATCTCCAACGAATTACAAAGGAATGCTATTACCAGTGACGGTTCGCGAGGTTTTTTCTGGTATGGCCGAGGAACAAGAGGTGGTAATACAGATCTCTGCAAACGACCCTACCTATCTGTGTTACCATCTCTTGTTCCTCGGCCATACCAGAAAAAACCCCGCGAACCGTCACTGGCTATTACATAAACCCAGTTTTCTAGATTATGTTAAAAATTATACATCGGGCAATGGGTGGGCCCTATCCTATAATCTAACCAATAGAAAGGGAGAGAAAACCGATTTCTCGTGACAAAAATAACATTTCTCGCTAATTTACTATTTTTACCTGGGTGCGTTGTATAAATTTGCACCTCAGGAAAAATCACGCATTTCTTTCCCTTGATACATAATCTACTATTATTGCTTTTGTTGCGTTCCTGCTTCAAACATAATAAACAAATATCATGGCTTGCTTTACTAAAAGTATTGCGCCGTGACAATCTTAAATGCAATTGTCTCTGGAGATTTGTTATCGCGCTCCCTAGCATCCTCCGAGTACTTCCTCACTCTGCGCTAATTTTTTCCCCCACACACATTGAGTGCTCGGTAGTTATTGTTAAAAAAATCAAACAGTTAAAATCAGAAGAAATGTAATAAATAAATAGCATTACATATTTACATTTTTGTTAGCGAAAATTTAATACTTTCTTCTAAATCACATCAACATGTAAAAAACATTCTCTATTCTCTCAAAAATTCAAGACAAATTACGATAAAAATTTCAATTAGCTGCAGCAGTTGTTAAAAACAGGATACCCGAGAACAGGTTCCACCCCACCACAAAACCCCTATTCCCAAAATGCAAATTCGACCACCAATAATGCTTCAAACAAATACTTACGAATTCCTAGCTGCTGGTTCACAAAGCTGTGGACATTATTCATGTCGGCAAACCTCCCTGCGACCGCTCAACCATAAATTGTGTGGTATTTTTAGGTTAGATCATCCGCCGATTGTTTTCGCAGTTTCACATCGACGCAATACACCGCGGTTGAATGAAATAACGCACTTTCACCGCTGGACACAACACCAGTAGGGGATTGTGCAATTCTGCACTGGAAAATCGAAAGCGAGGTTTGTTTTGATTAATTTAAAGGTTTTAAATGTACACCCGTTATGGAGTAGGTAACGACAATCCGCGCGGACAGTGCGCTTGCGCGCGTGGCGATAAGGCGGGAGTTTATTGTCAGTCGCCAGTGGCGCGCGAAACGCATTGCCGGTCGGCAGTGGCGTGCGGAATACATTGCCAACTGGAGTTTGTGTAAGGAATGTCCACTTTGTATAATAATAATGATAATAAGTTTATTTAGCACTTTTGCTATATGGATTATATTTTTCATTCACTTGAAAAATTAGAATTTTCGGAATGACAATATATTGTTCTCGTATGATTATCTCCAAATTTTGTGACGAAATGTTTTGATATTTTGACTAAATTGTAAAGTATAATAATTATTAAGTAAATTTAGAAGGTTTCAAGTATGTGGCAATTGTTTTTATATTTTTTATTCACTTGAAAAAATAGAATTTTTGTGTGTTCAATAAAAAACGCCATAACTCTGTTATTTATTGACCGATTTGAATGAACTAAAAAAGAAAGTTAATGGCTTTTTAAATGCTATACAATGACGGTAATTATTCATTTTTTTCAAAATCAACTTCATTGCCAAATGATAGTCAACTTTAAATTTTTAAATGGCTGCAATTACTTTTCTAATTTTATAATATTAGACATTGTTTTTCTGAATCCAATTATGCCCGTTATGTTGGATTTAAGTTAATATTTATTCCAGAAAAAGATAATAATAAATCTTGTTCACATGATTTTTTTAGTAATAAATGTAGAGTGCCTTGAAAAAAATTCGAATCGACAAATGCCATTTATTGTATAAGTAATGTCAACCATTTGTTATCAGTGTGTGTTTCGGACATAATCATGAACAATAACGTATTAAGAGACATGTTACAAATTTATTTTCTACGTAATAGAAATCGAAGAGCTGCAGCACGTTTCCAGAGCGGCGAATACTAAATTTAGAAGGTTAAAAGGATATTTGAGATGATATAGAGCCTTTAAAAAGCCGAAGAGAGAGGATCGACAATTTTGTGGACTTGCAGAGTTAAGACGTTCTACTTGGTGTTTACAATAATCACAGAACATCTTAATCGCAAGTGAATGAATACTTCCACTACTTATTTATTCCATTCTACTTTGTGTTGTAACATAGGTACTTATTTATTGGGTCCTTATTATTCATGTTTGACACAACCTTACAACAAAAGACATTTGTCACTTTTTTCCAAGGCATGCTAATTATAATTTTTGAAAAATATAATTTTAAATGGAAGATTTATTTAAATTTTTTTCGACCAAAATATTGAACGAAAAACAACATATTGGGCATTATTGGATTCAGAAAAATAATGTCTAACGTAATAAAATTAAACCATTATAGGCAGCCATTTAAAAATTTTAAGTCGACTATTATTTGGCAATGTAGTTATTATTAAAAAAAATCAATTTTAATGCCATTTGTGAGTATTTAAACGGCCATTGACTTTGGTTTTTAGTTCATTCATATCGGTCAATAAATAACAGAGTTATGGCTTCGGGCGTTTTTTATCGTACACCCGGTATTGTTCTCAAGTGATAATCTCCAAATTTTAGGGTAAACTATTTAGTTATTTTCACTAAATTGTAAAGTATAATAATTATTAAGTAAATTTAGAACGTTTCAAGTACGTGACAATTTTTTAAATATTTTTTATTAACTTGAAAAATTAGAATATTCAGAATGACAATATATTCTGTTCTGTGATTATCTCCAAATTTTGAAACGAAATATTTTTAAATGTATAACGTTTTTTGCCGGAAGAATCTAATTCAACAAATTCTAAGGTTATAAAAAAAACAACTCAATTTAAATGAAAAATATATTCGTAGATTTTTAACGTCAATCACAACACAAATGTAGGACACATTGATTAATACTACTGGGCGAAATAAAACGAAACGAGTATACATAACTACAAAGAACGCGGCCCAATAGTATGAAACAAATGCACAAACGTAAAAAACTATATCTATCTCCACTCTCATCAATACAATTGTTTCTAGATTTAAGCGCTTAAACGTAATACAGCATTAAGTAAAACTTACTTAAACAACAAACTTAAACTAAATAAACTTTTATTAAAAGGGGTACCAACTTCAAATAAGAAATATTTAATATAAAAACAGTCCACAACTCTATTGACATACATATTTCTTGGAATTGGAAACCCTATTTCTTATTGTACATCAACTTCTTGAACTTGATGCACCTTAAATAGCTTAACAGCTGCTTGGATGAGAATTTTTTTTTTATAATTAAACTTTGATGTGTACTACAAAAAAATCCTTCCGCAATTCAATATTGAAATACACAGCAGTATAATAAAGTTTAAGCTTCTAATTTTAAAACTAATTGTACCCGTCAGTCGTGTTTATTAATATACCTATGCTTTAAAACTTTTAATTTGGTAATCATGTTGGCCGAAGCGGAAATTAAGAGTTTCCAAATTTTATTTACGCGAATAGTTCATGTCAACAAAATCGAGGCCAAATGCTAGTATTTCATGCAGTAATGGTAACAACAACCATTCTCACGATTAAATATTTCATAGTTTATCATTTGGCAACAAAACGGATCTAGGAATCCAATAGAACGTTTCTCATTCTAAATTCAATAAGGTGAGATCAGAAAGTCGAAAATAGTTGGCGGCACATTTTCTGAAAATCCCTACAATCATTCAAATATTATTATATCGGCTGCCTTGAATTCTCCAGTGCATGTGTGTTTAGTTTATTTTGACATATTGTGGTTTTTTGAGGTTACAAAATCGGCAGATCTCGACACAAAACAATTTTTAAAACAAGTAACCTCAAAAACTACAAGATGTCAAAATAAATTGACAGGAATTCTAGGTAGCTAATAATAATATTACTTAAATTATTATACCTATCTTCAGAAAAAGTAGTTCCAACTTAAAACAAGTAACCTCAAAAACTACAAGATGTCAAAATAAATTGACAAGAATTCCAGGTAGCTAATAATAATATTACTTGAATTATTATACCTATTTTCAGAAAAAGTACTTCCAACTTAAAACAAGTAACCTCAAAAACTACAAGATGTCAAAATAAATTGACAAGAATTCCAGGTAGCTAATAATAATATTACTTGAATTATTATACCTATTTTCAGAAAAAGTACTGCCAATTATTTTCGACTTTTTAATCTCACGGTAATAAAGGCTTTCACATAATACATAATTTTGTTTTGTACTGTCAGTTCAATTAAAATTGAGTGGAACAATTTTTACATGATTTATCCCTGTACTACACATATTTCTCATATTAGTACAAAAATTACCGGCCTAATGAGACTGTAATTGTAGTACCAATAACATAAAAATAAATTTAACTGATTTGTCAAAAAGTAAAAACTTATAATAAAATCATGTTCATGATTTGTCAACTGGTACCAGATGATTTTAAATGCAGTGTCATCGTCCAGTAACGGCCGGTGGCGTAACTCATGGCACGGCCACTATAGTAGAGGTGGTAATAAAAATGGGTGCGAGTTGACTCGAATTCTATTAGAGCAGCCCTGACCTAGCTCTACTTCCACCAACAGCATGAGCCACGCCGCCAGCCGCAACTGTCACCATCAGTGATTACTCGTATTTGTTACTAGAGGTAGATGGTGACGTGACGTTTGATTCAAACGGAATTGTATAATTGGTATGTACTCCATGGTTGATTGATCCAAACATCACGGCACGTCGTTAAATAAATAAATTATTTTTTATTATGCAGAGCGTTCCAAATTTCACCCTTACATCAGTACAACAGGTTATGAAATCATCATCATCCTTCGCACTCTAGCAAAATAACTCACTGACGGACCGATGAAATTTTGGACATTTTACAAAATAAAAAAATTTTGATTGTCTTTTTTGGTAACAACACAATTCGTCGCTTCAACACATTTACAGATACCAAAGCTTATCACTGAGCAAATCTGAGGGCGCCTTGCCGATATGCTGGCCCACCAAGAAGGCCAGCTTGTGGGCGTACTGGCAGGGCGCGGGCACCCGGATGGTGCCGCTCCAGTTGTAGTACAGGTGGCACAGTTTGTAGCTCAGTTTCTGGACGTGGTCGGGCTTCAGGCCGCCCGAATCGTGCACCACCACGTAGTGCGTGGGCGTGACCGTGCCCTGGGTGACGTTCTGCGGCACCAGGAAGAAGTCGAAGAGGTGTCTCCGGGTGATGGTGGTGTCCACCACGGTTCCCGGCACCGGGTTCTCCAGGGCACCGTTTCTGGACGCCATGATGCGGGTGTTGATCCTTTTTTGGACGACTATGAAAGTCAGTTTTATTTCCGACATGCCGGCTTTGTTCATTTCCTACATCAAAAATTCAAAAATGTTATTAATCATTTTATGCATAAAACAAAGATAAACTACAGCTAACCTCAAAAACAACTTCTCTTTCTTGAAAATGACGGTAAGATTCAAACTAGAATCGTGATTTTTGATAGTACAATTACAAAAGTAACTCATTCACGATTGTAATTGAAGAACACACTTACATATTGGAATTGTTGACACTCGTAGCTCCTCACGTGCTCTAATTGGCCTTCGCTCACTCCGTCTCTGAATATAAGGACGTTCGTTGGAAAACAGCCAGTGTTTTCGCGTCGTTTATTCAACAAACGGAGGAAAGGGATCCTTAAAGCGTCGGCTATTTCACCGGCCTGTTCGATTGCCAAGGAAAAGTAACTGGTCATGGTTTCGTTCGTGGTGCCGACTATTGCGGCGACGGATTTTTTGCTGCCCGGTGAGTGGAACACATCTATTCCACATACCATCCAAGTCCTAAGAGATTATCATAATAAAGAAATATATTTATTCAATTGACAAATTTCCCTCACAAGTCTAATGGACAATGTCATCACTAGTCAGGAATAATACAACAATCAAGTCAATTGTGAGCAGTGCAAAGTAGTCACAACAAATGGGTGCAATAATATTTTACATTCTATAGTCTGTCCATGTTAACCCTTAACTGGTGACGTGATATTTGTGCCACACAACTGGTGACGTACTGTTGAGTTTTCAATAATTCGCTAGATGTATATGGTTACAAATAATAACAAAAACTTCGCGGTGTCTTAGCTACAACTGAATAGTAGGAGGCTAACTGGCCGGTCAGACTGACACTTGCTACAGTTTAAGGCAGGATCCTGCTTTAGAAGGTTCAAAAAATCGTTTTTTTTTTATTGCTTAAATATATTCCTAATATATCTAAGAATATGTATCCACAGTTCTAGAGGCTAATTCACAATATTTTCAAATATACAGAACTAAACGCAGTGGGGTGTCGAACAGGTATACGAACGCTTCTTCCCTGTGCGCTGTATCTCAAAAACTAATTGAGCAATTGATAGGAAACTTTGAACATAGGTCTTATTTAAAAATCCGAAGAACTGAAAAGCTTTTGGTAAAATTTTGTACACCGGAAGTGGGTGTTTACCTTAACTGTTTTTTGTTTTTTTCAAATATTTTCTTAAATATGAAAAATATCACAAAAACATTTAAACAAATATTGAAGACAATAAAGAAATGAATATCTTTGGTTTGAAAATATTTTTCATAAAATCATTTTTATTCGAGAAAAAACTGTATTATTTTTTTTTCATTTTTGGTTTATAATTATAAAACGATAATAGTTGTAGCAAATTTATGTTAATAATAATTGTAGAGAATGCCAAAATGAACAACTTATAAAGAAGTATAGTTGAATTTCTGACAGTGTTTCTTACAATTTCTGACATTGTAATATGCAGATCTTGTAAACAAAACATAACATTTGCAGAGAGCGGGCATCGAGGGTTGGGTTTTAAAATTGTATTATTATGTATGTGCGGTCGACGAGAAATCAATTCAGGACCGTTAATAAACACTGGTTACGAAATAAATAGACGAATTGTGTTTGTGATGAGACTTCTTGGTGTTGGACGAGAAGGCATCAATGTATTTTGTGGACTTATGGATATATGTCAAGGTTTGGCGAAATCAACATATGATAAAATAGTGCAGCATTATACTCATCGTCGAAATCAATGTTTGAAAGTGTCTGTGAAAAAGCTGTCAAAGAAGAGCAAGAAAAAAATGTAGAAAATGAGCAAACTGCAAATTGTTTGAAAGTTTCCGGCGATGGATCGTGGAAAAAATGTGGCTTCACTTCATTGTTTGGTGTAACAACTCTGATTGCATATTACTCTGGCAAAGTAGTCGACCTTATTGTAAAAAGTGCGTATTGTCATTCATGTGCCCTAAATAAAAACACATTAGACAATGACCAATTTGAGGAATGGTATGAAGATCATAAAGAATCACAACGGTTCAGCAGGGAAAATGGAGGTAGATTCAATCGTGGAAATGTTTTTAAGATCTGTTGAAAAATTCGGAGTAAAATATACGAAATATATCGGCGACGGTGATTCGAAAACTTTTGCTGGTATTGTCAAAATGAATCCATATGGTGACGATTGCCCTGTTACTAAAAATGAGTGCGTGGGGCATGTACAAAAGCGTATGGGTACTCGACTCCGAAATGAAAGGAAGTCAGAGAAGCTCAGAGGTAAAAAGCGGTTGACGGAGAGCATCGTTAATAAGTTAACGATCTATTATGGTTTGGCAATCAGAAGAAATATTAATTCTGTCGAAGATATGAAAACTTTAAAGTGAGTTTTCTCGAGTTTTCATTTTTATGACTTTTCTAAACTGGCGGGCGTGATTGCAAGAAAACTAGAAGACCAATCAAAACGAACCAAGGCTTAACAACTTTAGTTTTGTATTCTCTTCTATTTGAACTAAAAAGATTCATGAAAAAAAAAACTTTTTTAGCAAGTTAAAATGATTTTTTTTTATACAAAAAGCACATTTTTTTTCAAACCCAAGACAAATTTTAAATTTCACAATTTTGATGGGTTTTTCTTAGTTCATCTAGAAGAAAAATATATGAAAACTAAAATTTTCTTTGGTTTTTTAGTTTCATACAAAAATGACGAGCTTCATCATTCCCGCCGATTGAAGACTGCACTTACAACGTGTTGCACAAATGTGCATAAAAATCTGCTGCGTTTGAATATTTTTCGCTCAAAAAATTTTCTTTTTAATGTTCAAATATGCAATAAAATAATCTAAAAAGTTCGCTGGACTTGCTTATTTTTTTCTGTCCAAAAAAAAAACCCTCCAGAAACGCTGTTTTTAGGCCTCCTAAAGCATAATCCTGCCTAAAGAGTGAATGTTTAATGTAATGGGTCTCACAGACCCAGGGTCACCAGTTAAGGGTTAATGAAGTTTGCAATATTTTACATTCTATAGTCTGTTCATGTTAACCCAGATATGACTACAGTTCTATATGTAGGACGGGTATCTTAAAGTTCTTCTTAAAATTACACCTATAATATCGTGAGCGCCATCTATCATTTTTTTATTGCAATAACTACGTTCAGTGATAATTCAATGACATTTGACAGAAAGCGAAAAATAACCTCTCTGTGTTTCTAAATGTTAATTACTTGATTTAGAGAAACATATCATTTACTTTCCTTTAATCTAAATCTCGAGCAAACATGAGTAAAAGATGCAGTCGGTGTAACCAACGAGAGCCGCGTAATCACTTCATTAGATGCATACGATTGGTCCGTTCTTGCCAGATTCAGTTTTGTGCCTGTCGATTGCAATCGCTTGCAGCGACTGCATCTTTAACATGAACAGACCATAGTTTGAATATAATATCGTTTCGACTTACTTTGCGGGTATTTTTAGGGCCCACAGAGATCCTCCCAACTTGCAGTTAATCTGAAGTGCTATACGCAACGTGATGGCACGTACTTTTTTCTGGTTGGCCAAGTTCTTCGACAGCGCAACTTGGCAAGCGACGGGTTTCTGTACGCAGGTGATCTTCTTTATTGCCGAATACAAGTCCTGCCTCTGGGTTTGGCAGAGGAACACGACGCACTGGAATAAGTACGAGTATAACAGCAACATTTAATAAATGTGTAGCATATCTGTAGCTTTAAATAAAAATACTATTTTTATTAATATTTAATCTGCACAGGAATCAAATCAGCCAGGATGAACCAAGACAAAGTAATAGAATTTACATTTACGTCATAACTTGTTAAAATTAGGAATCTGGAAGGCTGATTGGCAGAGAAAAGGACAGAACAGAAAAATATATGTGTGGGACAAACAAGGCAGTGTCATCAGTCATACCAAATTACAGAAAATAATTTTTAATCAGATAGGTTCCTTTCCTTTATTAAATAGCCTAGAGCTGGCCACATGGACATGCATCCCAGGCCAAAAAAAAAAAAAAAATTAATCAAGACTTTATTGAATTTCTCTGCCACAAGAGAGGGTTTAGAAATTTATTGATACACAGGTGGGATTCAGCCCACCCGCCACCCTTCATGTAAATTTTAACTCAAACTAAAAACCCTGTTTTGTAATTATTGTTAAAATTCCGACACCACAGAAAGATTTATTTTAAAAATCATCCAATCAAACAGCGTTTTGTTGCTTACGTTAAAGTGGATACAAAGGGTGGTGGGTGGTCACTATCCTACAATCCAACGAGTTGAACATCGCCCAGGGTTCTTGCAAATGAAATAATTTGCAAAATACAAAATTACAAATGCAATATTTCTGGATTATGTGGTTACTCTCTATCTGTGTAACCCTAGTTTATATCCGAATAATTGGAGGGTAGGATAAGGCCCACCCACCACCCTTCCTGTAAATTTTAACTTAAACTACAAACCCTGTTTTGTAATTATTATTAAAACTCCGACACCACAGAATAATATATTTTAAAAAATCATTCAATCAAACAGCGTTTTATGGGTTAAGTTAAAATGGATACAAAGGATGGTGGGTGGGCACTATCCAACAATCCAATGATTTGAAGATCGTCCGGGGTTCTTACAAATGTTGTACAAAATACAAAATCACAATCGCAATATGTCAGGGTTTGGTTGTTTGTTTCTCTTCATCTGCGCAACCCTCGTTTATATTCAAGTAATTGGAGGGTAGGGTAGGGTAGGATAGGGATAGGGACCACCCACCACCCTTCGTATGAATTTCAACTCAAACTACAAACCCTGTTTTGTAATTATTGTTAAAATTCTGACACCACATAAAAATTTATTTAAAAAAATCATCCGATCAAACAGAGTCTTGTAGGTTAAGTTAAAGTGGATACGGTGGGTGGTGGGTGGTCCCTATACTACAATCCAACCAGTTGAATTTCGCCCAGGATTCTTGCAAATGAATTAATTTGCAAAATACAAAATCATAAATGCAATATTTCTGGATTAATGTAGTTACTCCCTATCTCCGTAACCCTTGTTTATATTCAAGTAACTGGAAGGTAGGATAGGGATAGGGACCACCCACCACCCTTCGTATAAATTTTAACTCAAACTACAAACCTTGTTTCGTAATTATTGTTAAAATTCCGACACGACAGAAAAATTTATTTAAAAAAATCATCCGATCAAACGCGTCTTGTAGGTTAGGTTAAAGTGGATACGGTGGGTGGTGGGTGGGCCCTATCCTACAATTCAACCAGTTGAACATCGCCCAGGGTTCTTGCAAATGAATTAATTTGCAAAATACAAAATCATAAATGCAATATTTCTGGATTATGTGGTTACTCCCTATCTTCGTAACCCTTGTTTATATTCAAGTAACTGGAAGGTAGGATAGGGATAGGGACCACCCACCACATCTCATATGAATTTTAACTCAAACTACAAACCCTGTTTTGTAATTATTGTTAAAATTCCGACACCACATAAAAATTTATTTAAAAAAATCATCCGATCAAACAGAGTCTTGTAGGTTAAGTTAAAGTGGATACGGTGGGTGGTGGGTGGTCCCTATACTACAATCCAACCAGTTGAATTTCGCCCAGGATTCTTGCAAATGAATTAATTTGCAAAATACAAAATCATAAATGCAATATTTCTGGATTAATGTAGTTACTCCCTATCTCCGTAACCCTTGTTTATATTCAAGTAACTGGAAGGTAGGATAGGGATAGGGACCACCCACCACCCTTCGTATAAATTTTAACTCAAACTACAAACCTTGTTTCGTAATTATTGTTAAAATTCCGACACGACAGAAAAATTTATTTAAAAAAATCATCCGATCAAACGCGTCTTGTAGGTTAGGTTAAAGTGGATACGGTGGGTGGTGGGTGGGCCCTATCCTACAATTCAACCAGTTGAACATCGCCCAGGGTTCTTGCAAATGAATTAATTTGCAAAATACAAAATCATAAATGCAATATTTCTGGATTATGTGGTTACTCCCTATCTTCGTAACCCTTGTTTATATTCAAGTAACTGGAAGGTAGGATAGGGATAGGGACCACCCACCACATCTCATATGAATTTTAACTCAAACTACAAACCCTGTTTTGTAATTATTGTTAAAATTCCGACACCACATAAAAATTTATTTAAAAAAATCATCCGATCAAACAGAGTCTTGTAGGTTAAGTTAAAGTGGATACGGTGGGTGGTGGGTGGTCCCTATACTACAATCCAACCAGTTGAATTTCGCCCAGGATTCTTGCAAATGAATTAATTTGCAAAATACAAAATCATAAATGCAATATTTCTGGATTAATGTAGTTACTCCCTATCTCCGTAACCCTTGTTTATATTCAAGTAACTGGAAGGTAGGATAGGGATAGGGACCACCCACCACCCTTCGTATAAATTTTAACTCAAACTACAAACCTTGTTTCGTAATTATTGTTAAAATTCCGATACGACAGAAAAATTTATTTAAAAAAATCATCCGATCAAACGCGTCTTGTAGGTTAGGTTAAAGTGGATACGGTGGGTGGTGGGTGGCTTCTATCATTATCAAGAATTATTTTTCCTGTTAATAGGAATATCAATTAAATTTTTACGGCATTGCAATATAATACCTTAATTTAAAGCATTCCATGTATAAAATCAAAATTACCATTAGCAATGGAATTACTACAGCAATAATTAAAGTTTAGAAGAGGGCAGACGATGCGTGCCAAGGGACGAAGCGACGAGGCGGGAGGCTCGCTCAGGCACGATGCGGTAGGGTCTCAATATGCGAAGATAGTCCAATATTCTACTATTGCGGAGTAAGAGCACGGCCGGGGCCTTGCGTCCCGAATCTTGTATCTCTTTTTACCGCATCTCTCCAGCAATTGTTTAAATAGTGTTAATGTTTGACGTGCTTTGTTCAAAAAACATTGTGTATTAATTTTGTTACTTCACATTATTCGTAATTTTCGAAAAACCTGAACTCTTATTAAATGAGATTGCACGTCATCATAAAAATATTAATAATAAATAAAGTTACAATAATTTGGGCAAAATATGTACATCATCCGAGAGCTAATACATTCCTCTATACATGTTTTCATTTGTAATATATTTTTTTAATTAATAAAAAAGCTACAGCTGGTTAATTTACAGTTTATCGTCAAAACGCGTCAAAAACCGGACTTTTCGCAATACTTTTAATAATCACAATTTAATGAGTTGCCTAATGCTATTAAAACTCAAGTATGTTATTTACAATTGTCTCAAATATTCTATATATATTTTTTTATTTTTTTGACCCCTCCGTTTTTTTCCTATTCCCTGTTAAACACAGGGGCCAGAACTTTTGAAACGGATAGTAAGGTCATTCGCGTAAAGGGTGTCAATAAGTTACCGTAAGGTTTGTCGTGGATTCGAATGCTTTGCAGATATTTAGCAATCGAATGGCTGATTTGTTTCCTTCAAGCTGGACAGTTCGACAATCACCTTATTTAGAAATGTTACATAACCGTTACTTCTACAAATACATTTTACAATATAAATTAAAAGAACTTACCTGAATATTATCATTGATTACATTATTGGCAGCATCAACGTACGTACTTGTACGATCGTTCGGCACACCATAGAGCCTCGGCTTGTTTATCTCGCAACCCATTACTTGTCCTAACCGCATTACATTGGTAGCAAATTCCTGTATTAATCTAAATAAAAAAAAAAAAATATTGTAGAAGACAGTTTTAATATGAAAATTAGCATTTTATTAATAGCATATCGCCCCAATGGTAAAGGGTGTTTCATTAAAGAGGTTTCAATTTAAATTGAGCTGTCAATTATTTAATAAAACACTAACACAGTGTATGGTTTCAAATTAACTTTATTGTTCTACGACAATTGTTTCACCACACAGTGGCTTCATCAGGTAGATGAAAAATAAAAAATAAAACTGTGTGGTGAAACAATTGTCGTAGAACAATAAAGTTAATTTGAAACATTGAAACACTGTGTTAGTGTTTTATTAAATAATACCATGGAGTTTCAACAAGTAACAGCCTCATCCATCCAATATTTGAGCTGTCAATGTTGAACACTTAAGCAGTAAGAACTGTACAGGTAAGAAAAATGGAAAGATAAACGCTTGCACAATGAAAATTTGGAAAATTCAATACAAAACAATTTGATTGGGCGCGTTCGTCAGAATTTTCAACTGTCAACATGTTTATTTTCATTTACACAGAATGTTGGTATTTGATGAACGCTACACGGCCATTCTGATTGCATTGCTTTGTTTGTATATATTTAACATAGCCTAGAATCTAGCAATGGATAAAGCCCAATTATATTTTCTTTTATTTGATGGCGCAGAAGATTTAATTCCAATCCTCAATAATGCAGTGGATTTAGCATTGGCACATGGAAGATGTTTTTGGTGTGGAAAGACAACCACAAGTAAGAAATCAAAATTTTTGTGAAAGTGTAGTGCCGCGATATACAGACACATAATTTAGAGACCACTTTAGAATGTGTAGACAAACTTTTCAGGTAAGTCATATTTTTATACTTGTAAGACATTTCGGCGGCAACTTCAACACTTGATTCCAACAATCTAATTTGTACGATTGTTAAAATGGCGACCGCTGGACGAACTTGTCCTCTGACAATTGTCTCCTCAATTGACATCGTGTAAACCCGGCATAACCTAAGCATAAGCACCAATCGTCAAAATCCTGTGTGTGGGTTAAATGAAACTCATCGAGTGCCGCTGGAATCGTGAGCGTTTGCGAGTGGTACGGCATATGGGATCTAGCCATAAATTGAACTAACCTAGTATCCTTTTCCAAATGGACGATGACCCAGCAATGGAAATTAACGGGAGCTATCACCGGATTCTTTCCCAAGGCGCCGCTCCAGTCCGTTTTCGGAGTGCCGTCTATTTGGATGCCCCTCCCAAATATTATGGTCTCCGGCGTCAAAATCCTCGCGTTCAAATCGATCGTTCCGTCCTCCAATCGCAAACCCCAATCTGTGAATATTTTGTTCGCGGTCGGGGTGGTCTTTACGTTTCTCACATACTTTAACATCGCCTGCATTCTCTGGTGCGGGGACACTCTGGTGTAAGCAGCGACGTCTTTCATAACCTGCAAATAAATGAAAGTATTAAAAAGTATCGATGGCAATTTTTTCGCTCTGAGAAAGTGTTGCTGTTGGTGCGGTGTTGCCGTGAATTCCAAAAAATTTTACCTCTCTGAAGAAACTAAAGTAAAGTTGATAATCTTAATAGCAACATTCTAAGAACAAAATTTGACCTCTCTGAAGAAACCATTGTAAAGTTGATAATCTTAATAAGTCTTTCTACTAAGAAATTTATTTAAGTCGAACTCTATAATGATATTACGGACGGCTTATTTCTCTCTGTAATTGCCATATATCATATGGTATCCTAGTATGGGGCCACTCTGCTATCTGGCATCGTCTGTTTGGCATTCAAAGAAGAGCAATTAGAGCTATGACTGGATTGAATTATAGAGATGACTGCAGAAATAGGTTTATTGATTTAAAAATATTAACACTACCGTGTATCTTCATCTTAAATTGTGTAGTATATGTTAAGGATAATATTATTAACTACCAAGATCATCAATCTAAACATAACCATAACACCAGAAATAAAAGCGATCTCTGTCCAAAAGCACTGAGACTCAATAGATCAAGAAATGGAACCAATTATTATGGTATCCACTTTTATAATAGATTGCCAGAAAATGTTAGACAAATGCCTTTAAAAGAATTTAAAAAAGTCGTTAAGGGAATCTTAATTACAAATGCTTTTTACAGCTGGGAAGAGTACAATCAATTTAATTTCTAATGTTCATTTATTTATCTTATGAATATATATTTTGATGACGTATGTAAACCTTTAGGTGATAGCATTAATAAAGATTATTATTATTATTATTATTAATAATAGCAACATTCTAAGAACAAAATTTAACCTCTCTGAAGAAATATTAGTAAAGTGGATAATCTAAATAGCAACATTATAAGGACACTTTTGATTTGATTTGATTAGAAGGATCAAAAGGTAAATGTTTAGAGAGTACCACATATTTAGAATAATAGGTAATTCGGTGCCCAAACTGAAAACAAGTGCAAATCGCTCCGCGCCACATCTCTGAATTTGAAAATAATAATTATGGCAGATTTTGAAATCTTCTGCTTAAAACCCATCTCAAGTATATAAACAAAACAAACGCAGATGTCACCTTCTTACATTCCTTCCTTCAACTCGTCATTCGAGGACATATATTTCATACAGCGTATTCAATTTGACATTGGTTACATGGTAATAACTTTCAATACGTTCTAGATACACATGTTGTTCTTGGCTAATAAAGGTATACTGCCTTGTTTAACCAGTTAGCTGTGTTTGATGAATATACTCGTCATGAAAAATGACAATATTTTGTGTTACAACGAATACCTACCCGACACAAACAAAATATTGGCATTTCTTCTTTTTAGCAATTTTTGGCGAGTACGAAGGAATGGCAACATGACCTACTGGACACATAACTCAAAATATTTCCAATTTTTTCATGACTGTATACTCGTCACACAGTTAACTGGTTAACCGACGAGAAGTTAGCCATAACTTTCCAGCCACGGATTTTGGCGCCTCTACCATCACCCGAATTATGATCACTCTTGACAAATTACCTTTTTGGATTTAATCATTTAATCAATAATACCCAATAAATAATTTATAACTGTGTGTTTGCAATTTTTGTAAACATTGCTGACGTATTAAATGTCAATTTTGAAACTTCAAATAATCAGCCTTTTGGCCTCCGATGGAAATGAATTTTCCAGCCACAAACATACTACGAACTATGTTAGTCAATATGGAATTGTCAAAACACCGAGAAAATTAAATATCAACCCTTGGCGAATTTTGAAAATAACCGCTGTCCCTCCTCAGGACGGACGATTTTCAAAGACATATAATAAATTGTTGGGCCCCCGATGGAAATGAATTTTCCGGCCACAAACATGCTACGAAGTATGTTAGTCAATTTGGAATTGTCAAAACACCGAGAAAATTAAATATCAACCCTTCGCGAATTTTTAAAATAACCGCTGTCCCTCCTCAGGACGGACGATTTTCAAAGACATATAATAAATTGTTGGGCCCCCGATGGAAATGAATTTTCCGGCCACAAACATGCTACGAAGTATTTTAGTCAATTTGGAATTGTCAAAACACTGAGAAAATCAAATATCAACCCTTGGCGAATTTTTAAAATAACCGCTGTCCCTCCTCAAAGACCGATTATTTGAAGTTTGAAAATTGACATTTAATACGTCAGCAATGTTTACAAAAATTGCAAACCCACAGTTATAAATTATTTATTGGGTATCGTTGATTATGTTTTTGCAATTAAATCCACTGTGGCCAGATACAAAAAGGTAATTTATCGAGAGTGATCATAATTCGGGTGATGGTGGAGGCGGCAAAATCCGTGGCTGGAAAGTTATGGCTAACTTCTCGTCGGTAACTGGTTAAGGGAAATACGAGAGATGGAATCGTTGTGTGGGCTTTTATAATGAAATAAATAATTTATCTCCAAAATCCCATGCTTGCTCAGTTTTCCTCTTTTATTGAAGTAATTTTTAAAATTGAGTTGGCTTAGGAAAAGTCCGATATTAATATTCGTCAAAGTCTTAAAACGGCTTTGGAACAGAATTTCTGCCCTTAGAAAGAGAAACTCCATGTCCAATTGTCAGTACCGTGGCTTCCTAGATCTCCATGGTTACAAAAAAAATATATATTAACCTTAAAATCTTTTCGCATGTCATCCGTCAATCCCGTCAAGTAACATATTTCCGGCACCAGAAACAAATTCCTTTCCTCCTCTTCAACTTGCCCGGAAACTTTCCTCTTCTGAACGTTGAGCAACAGCGGCTGCTTGAGGTCCGTTATTTCTATACCGTATTGCATTTTGTAGTATTCAACGTACGAAATCTTACCGCCCTTCGAAGTTTCAAATTTGTCCGTGGGACTCAAGTCCCACATTATATCATCTATCGGATACGTCTTGTTATTGTACCTGCAAAACAATTTTTCGGTGAGCAAACGAAAAACTATGCAACAATCGGCACTCACTTTGTTATGATTATTTGGCCGATGACCGTATTACTGGCCTCCCTTCTAAACCTTTCGGCACCCAAAGTGGACAAATCCCTGAGGTGTTCCAAAACTGAGATGGTCCTCAGGACACGATGCTGCGTGTCCAAGCACAACATCAGGCCGCCCTCGTAGACATCAACGGCGACGGCGTAACCCGGCAATATTTCGAGCTTGTGGTGCGGGATTAGTTTCGAGGCCGCCGTGTCGAAGAAGTTTCTACCGAGGCGGGAGTACTGGAGTGCCGACATGACACGTTTGAATAGTACGTTGAACATGTGTATGCATTCACCTAAAAAATTGTTACAGTGATTAGAATAAAAAGAAATTTAAATATTTTAATTATGTAGAAGTCATTGGCATTTTTAATTAACACGTTGACCGCTTTGTCAGTCACCGGTGACTGACACTGAAGTGTTCCAATGGTGCCATACAGGGTGTTTCAGAGCTCTGGGAACGGTCAATCACGTGCTTATTTTTCAAAGTTTCGAAAAATGTTTTATACAAAAGTTGTGTATAATAGTGAGCTGCATGCCCTAAAAATATTTAAATTTATACAGGGTGTCTCATAACAAAGTTACAGACCAAATTTATGTTTTTTTTTAATGGAACACCCTGTATTTTTTGTCATTTTTGAATTACATGGAGCAAATAAAGATGAGTTACTTCAATACTCCCTATACCTATTGTTTGCCGTTTTCGAAATATTTGAAGATTTGTTGAAATGCATGGTCAGGGTGAAATTTTATTTTTGCCCCAGTGATTGACGTTGAACGATTAAAATCATTTTAATTATTTACTTGAAGGTTCGAACTATAGAGCCAAGCATGATTTCATACAAAAAAATTATACAGGGTGATAAAAAAAATGCGGTAGAAAAACCCAACTTATAAAGTTGAATAACTTCGTTTTTTCAAATGGCACACCCTGTATTTAGTAACGTATTCTCAAGTAGAATCCAATAATCTTTCAGATTATAATAATTATTCCTGATATGATAATCGCCGAATACAAGAAAACTATTGAGATTAGGTACAGGGAACCCTTATACAATCTGAAAGATAATTGGATTCTACTTAAGAATACGTTACTAAATACAGGGTGTGCCATTTGAAAAAACGAAGTTATGTAACTTTATAAGTTCGGTTTTTCTACCGCATTTTTTTATCACCCTGTATAATTTTTTGTATGAAATCATGGTTGGCTCTATAGTTCGAACCTTCAACCAAATAATATAAATGATTTTAATCGTTCAACGTCAATCACTGGGGCAAAAATAAAATTTCACCCAGACCATGCATTTCAACAAATCTTCAAATATTTCGAAAACGACAAACAATAGGGAGTATTGAAGTAACTCACCTTTATTTGCTCCATATAATTCAAAAATGACAAAAAATACAGGGTGTTCCATTTAAAAAAAACATAAGTTTGGTCTGTAACTTTGTTATGAGACACCCTGTATAAATTTCAATATTTGTAGAGCGTGCAGCTCACTATTATACACAACTTTTGTATAAAACATTTTTCGAAATTTTGAAAACAAAGCACGTGATTGACCGTTCCCAGAGCTCTGAAACACCCTGTATAATACCTTCCTGAAAAGTCAGAGATACTTTACCATAGTTTTTCTTCTTTTTATAGATGATAGTCAAGGTGACGGGTGTGCCTTCGAAGGGGTGCACGGCTTCGAACACTGTTTGCGCTTGTGGCAATTTAATGGGCAGGTACAGACAGGATCCACCGTCGAACATTTTGACATCGCCCATTTGAGACATTTGGGAAGCAATTAGCTTTATGCGAACATTCCTTGCATCTGTGGCAGGGTCGAATTTGACCTCGTACTCGAAAATGCCTTTGTTGGAATCAATCGACATTCTTATATAGTTGGCGGTCATGTGAACGGGGTGTCCCATTGTTCCTAGAAAAAAAATAAACACAGGGTTACAATTCTACCAAGCACTCAAGATGTGTGGGGGTAAAGTTTGCGCAGAGTGAGAGAGTATTCGGAGAACGAGTGAAAAGGCAACAACAAATTTAAGATAGTCACATTGATAATAAATGATTATTCTCACCTTGGTAGGAGCACGTTTTCTCCGAGTCACCACCCGCGTGAACCTGCACCTCCGCAACCACCTGTTCGGTTTGAATCGGTTTGCTTATGGGCGTTACAGGCGACATGGTTTCCTGCTGTGCCGGTGCACTGAGCTGCAGCGTCTTCATCTTCTCCAACAAGGCGGCACGTCCCCTCGGCTTCGGGGGTTCAGCCGCCTGGGACTCCTCGCCGCCCGGTCTTGCAGCTTTCGACTTCTTCATCATTTCCAGCATCATGGCAGCTCGGCCCCTCACAGGCTGAGCAGCTGGCTCCATTGTTTCAAGTTATTGTTATTTGCTGAATTGGTGCAAACGATCTTTTTGGTCGGTATGCGCGTTTTTCGAAAGCTGGCGATTTCTCGCGTATTTTATCAGTGCGAGTTTCCCCTGAAATGATGCGGTTGCTATTTCCGGTCGGTAAATTTGCGGAGGGAAAGCATTTTCAGCTAATTTTTTTGTTGGAGGTTAAGGAAACAACGTCTCTGCAAATGTGCGTCTTTTTTGCCTCACTGGTGCCAACCTGTAAAGTAGCTGAAATTTTATGCTTACTTTTTAATTGCTGTATTCAAGTAGTTAATTATGCACGTGAGATTGATTATCTTCGCTTTATTTAATGGATTGTGTGCTATATTTCATCATTTGATCGTACTTTCTAGGCTTTTGGAATAGCGGGAAATTTGATTTTTGTCGATTTTCTTTATTTTATTTTTAAATGTGAAAAATAATCTTACGAACATACAGAATCTTTAAATATTATCCAATACCAAATACTGCACAAGTAAATCCGCACTAGAAAATACTTGGATTCAAATTTATGATTGCGCAGAACTTTTGAAATGATAAAATATAAATGATACGTGATGAAACCTCATTTCTGAAAATGATTTTGTAGTGATATCAAAGTTGAATAAGGTCTCAACCATCAGAAACTTATGCAGGGTGTCCTGAAAATTACACAACTGCCTAATGACTTGTTCAATTTTGTTGATTCAAACGTCAAAATGTAACCAATTTGGTGTAATTTTAGAACGGATGAAGAAACTTTCCTGTAAAATTAATAATAAGCAATTTATCACCAATTTTATTTTTTTTAATTACACAACTGCTTAATAACCCGTCGTATTTTCTTGATTTAAACGTCAACCAATTTGATATGATTAAAAAAAATAATAAAGTATTATTCCTGTAAAATTAATAATAAACAAATTATCGCCAATTTTATTTTTGAAAATTACACAACTGCCTAATGACCTGTTCGATTTTGATGATTCAAACGTCAAAACGTAACAAATTTGGTATAATTTTAGAACGAATGAAAAAATATTCTTGTAAAATTAATAATAAAACATTTATCGCCAATTTTATTGTTACTGCTTAATAACTCGTTCGATTTGGTAAATTTAAACGTCAAAATGCAACCAATTTGGTATAATTTTAGAACGAATAAAGAAATATTCCTGCAAAATTAATAATAAACAATTAATTGCCAATTTTACTTTCGAAAATTACACCACTGCTTGATAACTTGTTGGATTTTATTGATTCAAACGTCAAAATGTAACCAATTTGGTATAATTAAAGAAAGAATAAAGAAATATTTCTTTAAAATTAATAAGTTAGTACATTACAGTTTCCTTCAAATTACATCCAAGCGCTTCGTTTATAATAACATAGGTGACGCTAGCATCCACATATTAATAAAAATGTAATAAATGAATTTTGAACTTAATTGTTGCTATTTTATTTATCATTACAAACGCTGATATATAATGAAAAGAAAACAGGAACACGCAACTTGTACAAAAACTACGTAACAGTTATGAAAAAACGTAGCCAATGATAGCTTGACAGTACTAAAACAAATGCATGAAATTTTTTCCAAATCAACAATAAGTAAAGTGTAGTGATGGAACTTGTGAAATTTTGTACAAATTAACAATAAGTAAAGTGTAGTGATGGACTCCAGGTGGGGCAGGGGCTGGAGTGAGACATATAAGAGACATTCAACCCGTTCGCTGCAGACGCCGAATAATTACGCAGAAAATATGGCGGTTATATGCCGGGCCCGAATTTATATGTAAGTAGCTTTATACATGTACACGTAATTTCTAATTAATGTTGCTTTTGAAAATCGTATGCCGGCGCGAAAGGGTTACTAATAAGTTTCCTTTAATTAATAACGTATCTGTACATCATAACCTGTGACGGCCCGTGGGGTGTCCCATGGTATGGCCGAGATAACAGAGGTGGCAATACAGATAGGTAGGGTCGGTTGCAGAGACAGCACCTATCTGTATTACCACCTCTGGTACCTCGGCCGTTCCATGAGTTACCCCGCAAGCCGGCACTGATCATAACTTAACACACAATTATCAATTTTTTAAAACGTGATATGTATACGCATTGGGCGCGTTCACCAGACAAAACAGTTGGAAGTGTATTGACAACCGTAGCGCAATTTTCTGATGAACGCACTGTTGATCGTGAACAAGTTCGTCCAGCGGTCGCCATTTTCCCAAGCGTACAAATTATACCGATTGGTGTTGGAATTAAGCGTTGGAGTTGTCGAAGTCATGGAGATTACCAAAGTCTTATGATAACAATATAAAATCACAAATTGTGGTAAAAAACATAGTAAGTGTTTTATTCAGTGATTTTATAATGAATTACCACGTAGTAACGGTCGCAACCATCACATCACCATGATAAAAATATAATTTATTTATCCTATAAATGAAATTGAGAAAATGCACGAATTGCTGTTAGGTAAGAAAGTAAATGCTTTTGAGTAAATAGCTTGATTCAAATTATATTAAAAGTACACAAACAGAATGGCCGAAGTAGCGTTCATCAAATACCAAAATTTAGCATAAATGAAAATAAACATGTTGACAGTTGAAAATTCTGACGATGCCTTGGATAACATAATTGCTGCCAACTTAAAACAGGTAATGTTGATCCGGCGTGAGATGGCGCTAAGCGCGCGTGAAATTGCGTTACTCGCCACTGCACGGCTCGTACGCATTTTTTTCACTTGCGCATAATTTGCTATTTACAACTCTTGTTATGTAATAAAATATACTCGTGACGAATGTATCTATCAGTGACGGCTCGCGGGTGACTCATGACAGACAGTGACGGTTCGAGTTTTTTTTTCTGGTACGGCCGAGGAACAAGAGGTGGTAATACAGATAGGTGCGGTCACGCAGCCAGCCGTCTCTGCAACTGACCCTACAGCAATTGAGCTTAAAAAAAAAATCAAGCTTAAGGTCTTACTCCTTTATTTGTTTGTACACTTACAGAAAATGAATGGTGGCGCAGAAAACGAAAATTCTCGTTTTGAATGAATTACTTATGTAAAACTCCTGAAAATTTTAATTTTTATAAACAGTCTCCTTTGTCGTAATTGTTTTTTTAATTAAACTATTTTTTAACACGAAATACAAAACACTTTTTTTATTGTGCGTTATGATGCCGACATTTGAACGTTTGTTTTTTTCTATTTGCGAGCAGCAACTTGTGCCTCATTTGTCGTAATCTATCGTTTCCCTTGAAAAAAAAGAAAACTTAAGGTCTCACTCCTTTATTTATATGTAGACTTAACACATTGCGGAAGGGAAACGAGAATTCTCGTTTTTACAGAAAATGAGCGGAAAACGAAAATTCTCATTTTTATTGAAAAAAAAACAAGTTTAAGGTCTCACTTCTTTATTTATATGTACATTGAACACGTTGCAGAAGGGAAACGAGAATTCTCGTTTTTACAGAAAATGAGCGGAAAACGAAAATTCTCATTTTAATTGAAAAAATAAAGTTTAAGGTCTCACCCCTTTATTTATACATTGCAGAAGGGAAACGAGAATTCTCGTTTTTACAGAAAATGAGCGGAAAACGAAAATTCTCATTTTGATTGAAAAAAGAAAGTTTAAATTTCACTCCTTTATTTATATGTACATTGAACACGCTGCAGAAGGGAAACGAGAATTCTCGTTTTTACAGAAAATCAGCGGAAAACGAAAATTCTCATTTTGATTGAAAAAAAACAAGTTTAAGGTCTCAATCCTTTATTTATATGTACATAGAACACGTTGCAGAAGGGAAACGAGAATTCTCGTTTTTACAGAAAATGTGCGGAAAACAAAAATTCTCATTTTGATTGAAAAAGAAAGTTTAAGGTTTCACTCCTTTATTTATACAGGGTGTTTCAGAGCTCTGGGAACGGTCAATCACGTGCTTATTTTTCAAAATTTCGAAAAATGTTTTATACAAAAGTTGTGTATAATAGTGAGCTGCACGTCCTAAAAATATTTAAATTTATACAGGGTGTCTCATAACAAAGTTACAGACCAAACTTATGTTTTTTTAAATGGAACATCCTGTATTTTTTGTCATTTTTGAATTATATGGAGCAAATAAAGATGAGTTACTTCAAAACTCCCTATACCTATTGTTTGCCGTTTTCGAAATATTTGAAGATTTGTTGAAATGCATGGTCTGGGTGAAATTTTATTTCTGCCCCAGTGATTGACGTTGAACGATTAAAATCACTTCTATTATTTGGTTGAAGGTTCGAACTATAGAGCCAACCATGATTTCATACAAAAAATTATACAGGGTGATAAAAAAATGCGGTAGGAAAACCCAACTTTTAAAGTTGAATAACTTCATTTTTTCAAATGGCACACCCTGTATTTAGTAACGTATTCTTAAGTAGAATCCAATTATCTTTCAGATTGTATAAGGGTTCCCTGTTCCTAATCTCAATAGTTTTCTTGTATTCGGCGATTATCATATCAATAATCATTATTATAATCTGAAATATAATTGGATTCTAATTGAGAATACGTTACTAAATACAGGGTGTGCCATTTGAGAAAACGAAGTTATTCAACTTGATAAGTTGGGTTTTTCTACCGCATTTTTTTATCACCCTGTATAATTTTTTGTATGAAATCATGGTTGGCTGTATAGTTTGAACCTTCAAGCAAATAATTGAAATGATTTTAATCGTTCAACGTCAATCTCTGAGGCAAAAATAAAATTTCACCCAGACCATGCATTTCAACAAATCTTCAAATATTTCGAAAACGGCAAACAATAGGTATAGGGAGTATTGAAGTAATTCACCTTTATTTGCTCCATATAATTCAAAAATGACAAAAAATACAGGGTGTTCCATTGAAAAAAACATAAGTTTGGTCTGTAACTTTGTTATGAGACACCCTGTATAAATTTAAATATGGCGTGCAGCTCACTATTATACACAACTTTTGTATAAAACATTCCCAGAGCTCTGAAACACCCTGTATGTACATTGAACACGTTGCAGAAGGGAAACGAGAATTCTCGTTTTTACAGAAAATGAGCGGAAAACGAAAATTCTTGACTGAAAAAACGGCTAAGGACTTACTCCTTTGTATAAATGGCCCCTCACCATATTGCAGAAGGGAAACGAGAATTCTCGTTTTGATTGGATTACCTATGTAAAACTCCTGAAATTTTTAATTACTCTTAGGAAAAGTGAAATTTCGTTAATAATTTATTTGACGCAACAATAAATTCCGTACCATAACACAGTTTAACGCGGAAATGTTATTTCTCGAGAGCTGAAAACACGAATTTCTCTCCTTTAATACGCCCGGCGAATAACTTGGCGTCCATTTATATAAATAATTTTAGTAATTATTATTCACGATTATAAAATAATGTACGGCCTAATCTCGTGAAAATTTTGAATGCGGAATTTCTAATTTAACGGGTTGCCTTCACAGTTAATTTCTTCCTGGCACATGACACGGATGGTGGGCGAGGGAAGTGGCAACCTGTTGATCCCACGCCCTCTCTCATCGGCGTCGGATGGATATTATGGGGCATTTCGGGATGGTTTTATTTTTGAGGTTGTCAAATTATGGTGACCAGATGTTCTTGATTAGGGTGGCATGTCTCGAATGTAAGCTTCCTGTTCCGGAGAGCGTCCTGCACTGGACAGTTGCCCGTTTTATGTGCACGGCCAGAGTTGATTAGGGTCCGTGAGTGTGGGATTCCGGCCACACCTGGGAACACGGTTTTTAATTTGGTGAAATTAATTTTGTCGCCGCTATATTTTATACTGTGTGTCGGTGAGGTGGGGTATCCGAGGGCGGAGGGGTTGGGTGCAGTCCTCCTCTTACCAGAAAAAAAAAATGGTGATGTGGCCATCATGTTACTTTCTCCGACTTGATGGTATCATTTATATTTACGCTTTCATTGTTTATTTTCAATTTAAATCATATTTTAAATGTACATTGAGCGGATGAAACTGACGTTTAAAACGTCAAAACTATGAAAGATGGGAAAATTATACTTCAAATTCAAAAACTCAGTTTACTCAAAAACTAAAGGGATTTCGAAAAAAAACTTATTCTTTATAAATTGTTTATTTTAGCATTCTCTACAATTATTATTAACATAAATTTACTGTAACTGTTACCGCTTCATAATTATAAACCAAAAATGAAAAAAAAAACAAATTTCTCAAATAGCAACGATTTTACGAAAAATATTTTCAAACAAGACTTGTTCATTTTTTTGCTGTGTTCGATATTTGTTTAAATGTTTTTGTCATATTTTTCATATTTAAAAAAATATTGGAAGAAAACAAAAAGCCCATTTCCGGTGTACGAAATTTTACCGAAAGCTTTTAAGTTCTTCGGATTATCAAATAAGACTTATGTTCAAAGCCTCATATGAATTGCTCAATTTGGCTAGTTTTTTCCAAAGTAATTCAAGGTCATATAGACCGACCATAATGAAAATAAAATCCAAAATTTTTTTAATTTTTTTTTATAAACATTATTTTTTTACTGGCGAAGGAGTGGATGAAAAATTCTGAAAAAATTTATGAAAATAGTCCACCCAATTAACCATTTGACAAATTTTTTCCAAGGTCATTCAAGGTTATTTCGACACTGAAAAAATTTCAAAAGATTTTAAACATAACTTTTTAAATCGATTTATTAATCATTATTTTTATACTGACGAACAAGTGGATGAAAAATTCTGAAAAAAATCATGAAAATAGTCCACCGAATTAACCATTTGACCAATTTTTTTCAAGGTCATTATGTGCCATTTAGACACTAAAATATTCCAAAAATTTTTGAAATTGATTTTTCAAACATTATTTTTTTACTGATGAACGAGTGGATGAAAAATTCTGAAAAAAATCATGAAAATAGTCTATCCAATTACCCATTTGACCAATTCTTTTCAAGGTCATTCTATGCCATTTAGACACTAAAATATTCCAAAAATTTTTGAAATTGATTTTTCAAACATTATTTTTTTACTGACGAACGAGTGGATGAAAAATTCTAAAAAAATCATGAAAATAGTCCATACAATTACATATTTGATCCTTTTTTCCAAAAGTCATTCAAGGTCATTTGGTTACTTGAAAAATTCCAAAAGTTTGTAAATCGATTTCTTTTTAAATTATTTTTTTACTGACGAACGAGTGGATGAAAAATTCTGAAAAAAATCATGAAAATAGTCCATACAATTACATATTTGATCCTTTTTTCCAAAAGTCATTCAAGGTCATTTAGTTATTGGAAAAATTCCAAAAGTTTGTAAATCGATTTCTTTTTAAATAATTTTTTTATTGACGAACGAGTGGATGAAAAATTCTGAAAAAAATCATGAAAATAGTCCATACAATTACATATTTGATCCTTTTTTCCAAAAGTCATTCAAGGTCATTTAGTTACTGGAAAAGTTCCAAAAGTTTGTAAATCGATTTCTTTTTAAATTATTTTTTTACTGACGAACGAGTGGATGAAAAATTCTGAAAAAAATCATGAAAATAGTCCATACAATTACATATTTGATCCTTTTTTCCAAAAGTCATTCAAGGTCATTTAGTTATTGGAAAAATTCCAAAAGTTTGTAAATCGATTTCTTTTTAAATAATTTTTTTATTGACGAACGAGTGGATGAAAAATTCTGAAAAAATCATGAAAATAGTCCATACAATTACATATTTGATCCTTTTTTCCAAAAGTCATTCAAGGTCATTTAGTTACTGGAAAAGTTCCAAAAGTTTGTAAATCGATTTCTTTTTAAATTATTTTTTTACTGACGAACGAGTGAATGAAAAATTCTGAAAAAAATCATGAAAATAGTCCATACAATTACATATTTGATCCTTTTTTCCAAAAGTCATTCAAGGTCATTTAGTTATTGGAAAAATTCCAAAAGTTTGTAAATCGATTTCTTTTTAAATAATTTTTTTATTGACGAACGAGTGGATGAAAAATTCTGAAAAAATCATGAAAATAGTCCATACAATTACATATTTGATCCTTTTTTCCAAAAGTCATTCAAGGTCATTTAGTTACTGGAAAAGTTCCAAAAGTTTGTAAATCGATTTCTTTTTAAATTATTTTTTTACTGACGAACGAGTGGATGAAAAATTCTGAAAAAAATCATGAAAATAGTCCATACAATTACATATTTGATCCTTATTTTCCAAAAGTCATTCAAGATCATTAAGTTACTGGAAAAATTCAAAAAGTTTGCAAATCGATTTTTTTAAATTATTTTTTTACTGACGAACGAGTTGATGAAAAATTCTGAAAAAACTTATGAAAATAGTCCATACAATTACATATTTGATCCTTTTTTTTCCAAAAGTCATTCAAGGTCATTTAGTTACTGCAAAAATTCCAAAAATTTGTAAATCGATTTCTTTTTAAATTATTTTTTTACCGACGAACGAGTGGATGAAAAATTCTGAAAAAAAATCATGAAAATAGTCCATACAATTACATATTTGATCCTTTTTTCCAAAAGTAATTCAAGGTCATTTAGTTACTGGAAAAATTCCAAAAGTTTGTAAATCTATTTCTTTTTAAATTATTTTTTTACTGACGAACGAGTTGATGAAAAATTCTGAAAAAAATCATGAAAATAGTCCATATAATTACATATTTGATCCTTTTTTCCAAAAGTCATTCAAGGTCATTTAGTTACTGCAAAAATTCCAAAAGTTTGTAAATCGATTTCTTTTTAAATTATTTTTTTACTGACGAACGAGTTGATGAAAAATTCTGAAAAAAATCATGAAAGTAGTCTACCCAATAATAACACATTTGACCAATCTTTTTCAAGGTCATTCTAGGCCATTTAGACACTAAAATAGTCCAAACATTTTTGAAATCGATTTTTCAAACATTATTTTCTTACTGACGAACGAGTTGATGAAAAATTCTGAAAAAAATCATGAAAATAGTCCATACAATTACATATTTGATCCTTTTTTCCAAGGTCATTTAAACCCTGAAAAAATTCCAGAAGTTTTTTAATCGATTACACTTGTTTTACACTGACGAACAAGTTGATGAAAAATTCTGAAAAATTACATGAAAATAGTCCACCCAATTACCGATTTGAACGCTTACGAAGTTCCTTTATTTACTTTTATTACTTTATTTATTTATAAAAAAAATACGATTTTTTGTTTTGATAAAAAAAAAAAACTGAGATTTTGGCAATTTGCGTTGATTTAAGGTGGAAATTTTCCAATGATTTTTAAAAATGTGGTAAATTCGCTACATGTTTACGTTTAAATCATCAAATCTAAGAACGCATTCAGCAGTTACGTTTTTGACTTGAAAATTTGCGTTTTTTGACAATTTGAATTTTTGGCAATTTGCGTTGATTTAAGATGGAAATTTTACATTGATTTTTCAAAACGTATTAAATTCGCTACATTTTCACGATTGAATCGTAAAAATCTAACAAGGCGTTCAACAGTTATATGATTTTTAAAAATACGATGTTTTAGTTTTGATTTTTGACAATTTACATTGATTTAAGATGAACATTTTCATGAAAGTAGTCTACCCAATAATTACACATTTGACCAATCTTTTTCAAGGTCATTCTAGGCCATTTAGACACTAAAATATTCCAAACATTTTTGAAATCGATTTTTCATACATTATTTATTTTTTTACTGACGAACGAGTGGATGAAAAATTCTGAAAAAAATCATGAAAATAGTCCATACAATTACATATTTGATCCTTTTATCCAAAAAATTCCAGAAGTTTTTTAATCGATTTTTTAAACACATTTTTTACACTGACGAACAAGTTGATGAAAAATTCTGAAAAATTACATGAAAATAGTCCACCCAATTACCGATTTGAACGCTTACGAAGTTCCTTTATTTAATTATTTATTTACTTTTATTACTTTATTTATTTATAAAAAAATACGATTTTTTGTTTTGATTTAAAAAAAAACTGAGATTTTGGCAATTTGCGTTGATTTAAGGTGGAAATTTTCCAATGATTTTTAAAAATGTGTTAAATTCGCTACATGTTCGCGTTTAAATCATCAAATCTAAGAACGCATTCAGCAAAAAAAAATTGTTTTGACTTGAAAATTTGCGTTTTTTGACAATTTGAATTTTTGGCAATTTGCGTTGATTTAAGATGGAAATTTTACAATGATTTTTCAAAACGTATTAAATTCGATACATTTTCACGATTAAATCATAAAAATCTAACAACGCGTTCAACAGTTATATATTTTTTTTAAAATACGATTTCTTGTTTTGATTTAAAAATTCACGATTTTGGCAATTTGCATTGATTTAAGGGGGAAAATTTCCAATAACTTTTCAAAAAGTGATAAATTCGCTATAATTTCAAATTAAAAAAATCAAAATCCAACAACGCGTTCAACAGTTATATGATTTAAAAAAATACGATGTTTTAGTTTTGATTTTTGACAATTTACATTGATTTAAGATGAACATTTTCGAATGATTTTTTAAAATGTGTTGATTTCGCTATATTTTCACGTTTAAATAGTCAAAATTTTACAATGCGTTTAGCAGTTACCTAATTTAAAAAAAAAATGTTTTGACTTAAAAAATTGCGTTTTTGGCAATTTGCGTTGATTTAGCATGGAAATTTTTAAATGATTTTTCAAAAAGTGTTAAATTCGCTACATGTTCAAGTTTAAATCATCAAAATCTAATGACGCGTTCGACAGTTACGTAATTTATAAAAAATCCGATTTTTTGTTTTTATTAAAAAAATGGTGATGTGGCCATCATGTTACTTTCTCCGACTTGATGGTATCATTTATTTATACGCTTTTATGGTTTATTTTCAATTCAAATCATATTTTAAATATACATCGAGCGTTGCGTAAACTCGGATTAAACTGACGTTTAAAACGTCAAAATTATGAAAGATGGGAAAATTATACTTCAAATTCAAAAACTCAGTTTATTCAAAAACTAAAGGGATTTCGAAAAAAACTTATTCTTTATAAATTGTTTATTTTAGCATTCTCTACAATTATTATTAACATAAATTTGCTGTAACTATTATCGTTTTATAATTATAAACCAAAAATTAAAAAATAATAATAAATGTTTTTCTCGAATAAAAATGATTTTATGAAAAATGTTTTCAAGCAAAAGATGTTCATTTCTTTGTTGTTTTCAAAGTTTGTTTAAATGTTTTTGTGATATTTTTCATATTTAAGAAAATATTGGCAAAAAACAGAAAAACAGTTATGGTAAACGCCCACTTCCGGTGTACGAAATTTTACCAAAAGCTTTTTAGTTTTTCAGATTATCAAATAAGACGTATCTTCAAAGTTTCATATCAATTGCTCTATTAGTTTTTGAGATACAGCGCGCACAGACACAAAAAAAAAATACAGAAATTGTTGAAATGGCATCTAGGGACCCCAAAACGGATATTTCCGTAAAAAAAATTTTTGAAAAAGAAATCACGATTACAATACTTTCTCGTACTTCGTAACGGAGAAAGTAAAAAATCATCTAAAGAATTTGCATAAAAATATTGCCGTATGTTGAATGTTAAACCTTTGATGCTTTATTTCTCACATTGCAAATCCTTGAATGTTGTTTAAGGATCATGTAATCCGCAGCGGAAATAAGAAAGAACGCAGTGACAACTAGGCGAAGTACACGACAATAACACTTTGTTCCATTTTGGTGCTTCCATTAAAGTAATTACCATCCGACACATCCGACGTTTCCCTTTTTCCGGGGGTGGGCAATTTTCTGGCACTTAGAGCGTAGACCCCGCGGCTCCGCCAGAAAATAGAAATATAATTTGTGTTGCTGCGTGCCTTTCCCTCCCTTCGCTTCCCTTCCCTTCCCTTCCCTTCTGGCCATCAGCGGAAGCTCCATCGGCTTTGACGTGAATTAAGGGCTTTATATATAAAAATAAGCACTCTCTCGCACAGAGACGGCGATTATGCCCGCGAACAAAAACTCGCTTCTTCTTCTTCTTCTTCTTGTCCTCCGTTGTTCCGGGTAAACGAAATCAAAGCGGATGAAGATGAAAGTGACGCGACTGACAAACAGGAGTTATCGCCTCGCCTTTTAAAAACGTCCGGTTAATTTCATTTGCATTTCGGCGATATTATCGCAAAGGAATGTTATTTGTGGTTTTTATTTCGGCGGCAGCTGTAATATCATGAATGTGTATACGCTTTCTCGGTCTATGTGCAGTTCGTGTATTAATGTAGTAATTAATCAAATGGGAGTTATTTTTGAAGGTGCATCCAAACTTCCTCTTGTATCTATTTCAAGGACACCTTTCAGAGATTTTTTTGTAACACCTCAGTCGTGACTGGGACTTGATGTTTGATATTTGTTTGTTGTTAATTTTTATTACACGAATTACGATTCATGTTTTTTAAAAAACTATTTACCAGTGGTTAACAATTGACGACGTGGATCTAAACCAAAACGATAATTTTATAGGAGAGCAAAAAAGCGTTTGTTTGTGCCTAAATGATTAGTTCTTTGCTAAAAATGGTTTCAGATGCATTTCATATAGTGACACCGCTCAAGTGTTCAACGTGTCCAAACCAAAAAAAAAAAAACACTCAACTCGCGGGAAAAACTAACTAAAATTGCTTCGAAAAACTGATGCTTTGAGATCTAAATATAATTTTTATAGAGTTTTATGTCCGCATTTTGTATTCGTTTTAAATTTTTTCGATCAAGTGCTCGTGTATCCAAACTATAAAAAGAAACACAACTCGCGGGAAAAATTGGTGGAATTTTAAAAACCAAAATGTCTGAAAAAAAAGGATGAGATTCCTGTATTTTGAGTTTGTTTTAATTTTTTTCGATCAAGTGTTCAACGTGTCTAAACCAAAAAAAAAACACTTAACTCGCGAGAAAAAACGGCGGGATTTGAGAAACTAAAATTTATTTTGAAAGATGGACGTCTTGTGAAGTGAACTGAATCGATGTAGGATTTTATCACTGCGTTTCATATTAATTTTTAATTTATTGCTTTTGAGTGTTGGACATTGAAATAAAATTTAAAAATTCGTAACTCGACTGAAAATTGTTGCATACTCAAAATTCAAAATTATTTTGAAAGATCGACGTCTTGTGAAATAAATTGAATTTTTAATGAAATTCATTCCAGCAATTCAAATTAATTTTTAATTTTTTTGTGCTCGAGAGTTCTAAATTAAAAAATAGAAATTTTCAAAAATTCATAACTCGTTTGAAAATCGTTGCATACTTAAAATCAGAAATGATTTTGAAAAATCGACGTCTTGTGAAGTGAACTGAATTTTTGTAGGATTTTATCAGTGCGTTTTATATTATTTTTTTAATTTTTTTGCGCCCGAGAGTTTCGATATGAAAAAGAAATCAATTTTCAAAAATTCGTAACTCGTTTGAAAACTGTTGCACACTCAAAACCAAAAATTATTTTGAAAGAATAACGTCTTGTGAAGTGAATTGAATTTTGAAAGAATTTTATCCCTGCGTTTGAAATTAATTTTTAATTTATTGCTTTCGAGTGTTGGACATTGAAAAAAAAAATCAAAAATTCGTAGCTCGACTAAAAATTGTTGCATACTTAAAATCCAAAATCATTTTGAAAGATCGACGTCTTGTGAAGTGAATTGAATTTTTAAAGAATTTTATTCCGGCGTTTTAAATTAATTTTTAATTTTTTTGCGCTCGAGTGTTGGACATTGAAAAGGGGGTCTTTTCAAAAATTCGTAACTCGTTTGAAAACTGTTGCACACTCAAAATCTGAAATAATATTGAAAGATCGACGTCTTGTGAAGTGAACTGAATTATTGTAGAATTTTGTCACTGCGTTTTATATTAATTTTTAATTTATTGCTTTCGAGTGTGGGAAAAAAATAAAAAATTTGTAACTCGACTGAAAATTGTTGCACACTCAAAATCCAAAATTATTTTAAAAGACCGACGTCTTGTGAAGTGAACTGAATTTTTGTAGGATTTTATCACAGCGTTTCATATTAATTTTTAAATTATTGCTTTCGAGTGTTGGACATTGAAAAAAAAAATCAAAAATTCGTAACTCGACTGGAAATTGTTTTATACTCAAAATCCAAAATTATTGTGAAACATCGACGTCTTGTCAAGTTATTTGAATTTTTAAAGAATTTTATTCCTGTGTTTCAAATTAAATTTTAATTTTTTTGCGCTCGAGAGTTCCACATTAAAAAATAGAAATTTTCAAAAATTCGCAACTCGTGTGAAAATCGTTGCATACTTAAAATCAGAAATGATATTGAAAAATCGACGTCTTGTGAAGTGAACTGAATTTTTGTAGGATTTTATCACTACGTTTTATATTATTTTTTAATTTTTTGCGCCCGAGAGTTTTGACATGAAAAATAAATCAATTTTCAAAAATTCGTAACTCGTTGGGAAACTGTTGCACACTCAAAATCCAAAATTATTTTAAAAGATCGACGTCTTGTGAAGTGAATTGAATTTTTAAAGAATTTTATTCCTGTGTTTCAAATTAATTTTTAATTGTTTTGCGCTCGACTTGTTAAATAGAGACTTTTGAAAAAAACTTTATTTCTGTTTCCGTGTGATTATTTCGAAATCTAGTGATGGGTTGTTTTTCATTTTCACTAGAGCTTGAAGCAGAATCTATTTTTGAGTAAATTTGTAAAGTTTCAAATTTGTTGCAATTGTTTTAATATTTTTTAATCGCCCTGGGAAATATTTACATTTACAGAAACTTTAGTTCTGTTTTCGTGTGATTATTTCGAAATCTAGTGATGGGGTGTTTTGGATTTTCACTGGAACTTGAAGTAGAATCTATTTTGAGAAAATTTGTAAAATTTAAAATTTGTTGCAATTGTTTTAATATTTTTTTAAGCGCTCGAGAAAAAGTGCAACTTCAGATAATTACATTTTTTTTTCTCTAGGAATTATCTCGAAATGTAGCAAAGGGAAGTTTCCAGATTTAGACAGTATCATGAAGTAATATGTTGTTTGAGTAAATTTAGAAAATTTCAAGTGTCTGACAATTGTTTTTAAATTTTTTTAAGCGCTTGAGAAAAAATGCAACTTTTGATAATTACAAATTTTGTTCTCGCAAAATTAGCTCGAAATGTAATGAAGGGGGATGTTTCCAGATTTTGACAGTATCGTGGAGTAATATGTTGTTTGAGTAAATTTAGAAAATTTCAAGTGTCTGGCAATTGTTTTTATATTTTTTAGCCGCTCGGGAAAAAGTGCAATTTTAGATAATTACAAATTTTGTTCTCGTGGAATTAGCTCGAAATGTAGTAAAGGAATGTTTGCAGATTTTTAAAGTATCGTGAAGTGATATGTTGTTTGAGTAAATTTAGAAAATTTAAAGTGTCTGGCAATTGTTTTTAAAAATTTTTAAGCGCTCGAGAAAAAGTAAAACTTTAGATAATTACAAATTTGGTTTTCGTGAAATTAACACGAAATGTATGCATTTTTTGTTTTGAGAGCTAAATATAATTTTTATAGAGCTTTATGTCTGCATTTTGTATTCGTTTTAATTTTTTTCGATCAAGTGTTCGTGTATCCAAACTATAAAAAGAAACACAACTCGCGGGAAAGTGGGTGGAATTTTAAAAACCAAAATGTCTGAAAAAAAGGATGAGATTCCTGTATTTTGAGTTTGTTTTAATTTTTTTCGATCAAGTGTTCAACGTGTCTAAACCAAAAAAAAAACACTCAACTCGCGAGAGAAAACGGCGGGATTTGAGAAACTAAAATTGCTTCGAAAAACTGATGTTTTGAGAGCTAAATATAATTTTTATAGAGCTTTATGTCTGCATTTTGTATTCGTTTTAAATTTTTTCGATCAAGTGTTCGTGTATCCAAACTATAAAAAGAAACACAACTCGCGGGAAAGTTGGTGGAATTTTAAAAACCAAAATGTCTGAAAAAAAGGATGAGATTCCTGTATTTTGAGTTTGTTTTAATTTTTTTCGATCAAGTGTTCAACGTGTCTAAACCAAAAAAAAAACACTCAACTCGCGAGAGAAAACGGCGGGATTTGAGAAACTAAAATTGCTTCGAAAGACTGATGTTTTGAGATCTAAATATAATTTTTATAGAGTTTTATGTCTGCATTTTGAATTCGTTTTAAATTTTT
Organism: Ocypus olens; assembly: GCA_910593695.2. Taxonomy (NCBI): domain Eukaryota; kingdom Metazoa; phylum Arthropoda; class Insecta; order Coleoptera; family Staphylinidae; genus Ocypus; species Ocypus olens. Next base: position 7,926,928 of record OU343063.1, on the reverse strand, counting down.
TCGATCAAGTGTTCAACGTGTCCAAACTATAAAAAGAAACACAACTCGCGGGAAAATTGGTGGAATTTTAAAAACCAAAATGTCTGAAAAAAGGACGAGATTCCCGTATTTTGAGTTTGTTTTAATTTTTTTCGATCAAGTGTTCAACGTGTCTAAACAAAAAAAAAACACTCAACTCGCGAGAGAAAACGGCGGGATTTGAGAAACTAAAATTGCTTCGAAAGACTGATGTTTTGAGAGCTAAATATAATTTTTATAGAGTTTTATGTCTGCATTTTGTATTCGTTTTAAATTTTTTCGATCAAGTGTTCGGGTGTCCAAACTATAAAAAGAAACACAACTCGCGGGAAAATTGGTGGAATTTTAAAAACCAAAATGTTTGAAAAAAGACTGAGATTCCTGTATTTTGAGTTTGTTTTAATTTTTTTCGATCAAGTGTTCAACGTGTCCAAACCAAAAAAAAAAACACTCAACTCGCGAGAGAAAACGACGGTATTTGAGAATTTTTTTCGATCAAGTGTTCAACGTGTCCAAACTAAAAATAAACACACAACTCGCGAGAAAATCGATGGAATTTGAAAAACCAAAACTTCTTTGAAAGAGTGATGTTTTGTGAGCTAAATATAGTTTTTTTATGGAGTCTGCATTTTATATTCGTTTTAAATTTTTTCGATCAAGTGTTCGTGTCCAAACTAAAAAAAAAACACAACTCGCGAGAAAATCGGTGGAATTTTAAAAACCAAAACTTTTTTGAAAGAGTGATGTTTTGTGAGCTAAATATAAATTTTTTATGGAGTCTGCGTTTTATATTCGTTTTAAATTTTTTCGATCAAGTGTTCGTTTTCAAACTAAAAAACACAACTCGCGAGAAAATTGGTGGAATTTCAAAAACCAAAATGTATTCGAAAGAGTGTTGTTTTGTGAGCTAAATATATTTTTTATAGAGTTTTATGCCTGCATTCCGTATTTGTTTTAATTTTATTCGATCAATTGTTGAACGTGTCCAAACTATAAATAAACACACAACTCGCGAGAAAACGGCGGTATTTGAAAATCCAAAATTGCTTCGAAAGAGTGATGTTTTGAGAGCTAAATCTATTTTTTATAGTTTTGTGCGTGCGTTTTATATTCTTTTTAATTTTTTTCGATCAAGTGTTCAACGTGTCCAAATTAAAAAAAACACAACTCGCGAGAAAATTGGTGGAATTTCAAAAACCAAAATGTCTTTGAAATAGTGATGTTTTGAGAGCTAAATCTATTTTTTATAGTTTTGTCCGTGCATTTTATATTCTTTTTATTTTTTTTCGATCAAGTGTTCAACGTGTCCAAACTAAAAAAAACACAACTCCCGAGAAAATCGGTGGAATTTGAAAAACCAAAACTTCTTCGAAAGAGTGATGTTTTGTGAGCTAAATATAATTTTTATAGAGTTTTATGCCTGCATTTTGTATTTGTTTTCAATTTTTTCGATTAGGTGTTCAACTTCTCCAAACTAAAAAAAAACACAACTCCCGAGAAAATCTGTGGAATTTGAAAAAACAAAACTTCTTCGAAAGAGTGATGTTCTGTGAGTTAAATATAATTTTTATAGAGTTTTATGCCTGCATTTTGTATTTATTTTCAATTTTTTCGATCAAGTGTTCAACTTGTCTAAACTAAAAAAAAAAATCATAACTCGCAAGAAAATAGATGGAATTTGAAAAAACAAAACTTCTTCGAAAGAGTGATGTTTTGTGAGTTAAATATAATTTTTATAGTTTTATGTCTGCATTTTGTATTTATTTTCAATTTTTTCGATCAAGTGTTCAACTTGTACAAACTAAAAAAAAAAATCATAACTCGCGAGAAAATCGGTGGAATTTGAAAAAACAAAACTTCTTCGAAAAAGTGATGTTTTGTGAGCTAAATATAATTTTTATAGAGTTTTATGCCTGCATTTTGTATTTATTTTCAATTTTTCGATCAAGTGTTCAACTTGTCCACACTAAAAAAAAAAAAAAAATAACTCGCAAGAAAATAGGTGGAATTTGAAAAAACAAAACTTCTTCGAAAGAGTGATGTTTTGTGAGTTAAATATAATTTTTATAGAGTTTTATGCCTGCATTTTGTATTTATTTTCAATTTTTTCGATCAAGTGTTCAACTTGTCCAAACTAAAAAAAAAAAATCATAACTCGCGAGAAAATCGGTGGAATTTGAAAAAACAAAACTTCTTCGAAAGACTGATGTTCTGTGAGTTAAATATAATTTTAATAGAGTTTTATGCCTGCATTTTGTATTTATTTTCAATTTTTTCGATCAAGTATTCAACTTGTACAAACTAAAAAAAAAAAATTATAACTCGCGAGAAAATCGGTGGAATTTGAAAAAACAAAACTTCTTCGAAAGAGTGATGTTCTGTGAGTTAAATACAATTTTTATAGAGTTTTATGCCTGCATTTTGTATTTATTTTCAATTTTTTCGATCAAGTATTCAACTTGTACAAACTAAAAAAAAAAAAATCATAACTCGCGAGAAAATAGGTGGAATTTGAAAAAACAAAACTTCTTCGAAAGAGTGATGTTCTGTGAGTTAAATATAATTTTTATAGAGTTTTATGCCTGCATTTTGTATTTATTTTCAATTTTTTCGATCAAGTATTCAACTTGTACAAACTAAAAAAAAAAAATCATAACTCGCGAGAAAATCGGTGGAATTTGAAAAAACAAAACTTCTTCGAAAGAGTGATGTTTTGTCAGTTAAATATAATTTTTATAGAGTTTTATGCCTGCATTTTGTATTTATTTTTAATTTTTTCGATCAAGTGTTCAACTTGTACAAACTAAAAAAAAATCATAACTCGCAAGAAAATAGGTGGAATTTGAAAAAACAAAACTTCTTGTAAAGAGTGATGTTTTGTGAGTTAAATATAATTTTTATAGAGTTTTATGCCTGCATTTTGTATTTATTTTTAATTTTTTCGATCAAGTGTTCAACTTGTACAAATTAAAAAAAAATCATAACTCGCAAGAAAATAGGTGGAATTTGAAAAAACAAAACTTCTTGTAAAGAGTGATGTTTTGTGAGTTAAATACAATTTTTATAGAGTTTTATGCCTGCATTTTGTATTTATTTTCAATTTTTTCGATCAAGTATTCAACTTGTACAAACTAAAAAAAAAAAATCATAACTCGCGAGAAAATCGGTGGAATTTGAAAAAACAAAACTTCTTCGAAAGAGTGATGTTTTGTCAGTTAAATATAATTTTTATAGAGTTTTATGCCTGCATTTTGTATTTATTTTTAATTTTTTCGATCAAGTGTTCAACTTGTACAAACTAAAAAAAAAATTATTTAAAAAAAAATCATAACTCGCAAGAAAATAGGTGGAATTTGAAAAAACAAAACTTCTTGTAAAGAGTGATGTTTTGTGAGTTAAATATAATTTTTATAGAGTTTTATGCCTGCATTTTGTATTTATTTTCAATTTTTTCGATCAAGTGTTCAACTTGTCCAAACTAAAAAAAAAAAACACAACTCGCGAGAAAATCGATGGAATTTGAAAAACCAAAATTTTTATAGAGTTTTATGCATGCATTTTGTATTTGTTTTCAATTTTTTCGATCAAGTGTTCGACGAGCCTAAACCAAAAGAAAAAAAAACACAACTCGCGAGAAAATCATTGGAACTTGAAAAACCAACATTTCTTTGAAAGGGTGATGTTTGGTGGGCTAAATATATTTTTTACAGAGTTTTTTGCTTGCATTTTGTATTTTTTTTACGATCAACTTGTCCTAAAAAAAACGTTGGAATTTCAAAAGTCAAAATTATTAAAAAAAGGCATTTTCTGAGCCGAATTAATGTTTTGTAAAGTTTTATCCTAGCCTTTTATATTTACTGCAATTCATTATTGTTCGAGTTTCCATAAGCCGAAATTTATAAATAAAAAAAATAAAAAATCACAACTCTCAATAAAATTGTGCGTTTTTAAAACCCAAAATTATTATTTCGAAAGAACGGTGTTTTCTAAACCAAATTTAAATTTTGTAGAATTTTGCCTGCACGATTTATATTTGTTTCAAGTTTTTTCGTTGCGGAGTTAACAATTCAAAAAATAGAATTAAAAAAAATCCCACTGATTTTCAAAATCCAAAACTAATTTGAAAGAATAGCTTTTACTGCGTTGAATTTCAATTATATATACAATTATATTGGTGGATTTTTGAAAAAAGAAATAAAAATAAATGTTTTCTGAACTGATTTTACTTTCTGTAGAATTTTGACTCGGCGTTCTATATGTATTTTAATTCATTTGTACTTTCTCCGTTACGAAGTACGAGAAAGTATTGCGATCGTGAAAATTTTTTCAAATATTTTTTTTACGGAAATATCCGTTTTGGGGTCCCTAGATGCCATTTCAACAATTTCGGGAAAGTTTTTTAATTTCTCCGTTACGAAGTGCGAGAAAATATTGTGATCGTGATTTTTTTTCAAAATTTTTTTTTTACGGAAATATCCGTTTTGGGATCAATAGATGCCATTTCAATAATTTCTGGAAAAAAAATTGTGTCATTTTTATTCGAGAAAAAAATTTATATATTTTTTTAAATTTTTGGTTTATAATTATAAAACGATAATAGTTACAGCAAATTTATATTAATAATAATTGTAGAGAATAATAAAATGAACAACTTATAAGGAATAAGTTTTTTTCGAAATCCCTTTAGTTTTTGAGTAAACTGAGTTTTTGAATTTGAAGTATAATTTTTCCATCTTTCATGATTTTGACGTTTTAAACGTCAGTTTCATCCGAGTTTACACAACGCTCGATGTACATTTAAAATATGATTTAAATTGAAAATAAACCATGAAAACGTAAATATAAATGATACCATCTAGTCGGAGAAAGTAACATCACCATTTTTTTTTATTGTCCCAACCAGATCCGCACATATGGTATAGAAATGCCAAAAATATATTGTCAATAATTTAACTCATTTCGCATCCTGTGCAAAATTTCGGCGGAAACGTGACCGGAAACGGGGGCCATCAGTTGTTACACGACTATTCATTCCGTCTTCCCGTATCGTTTCCCGTTACGGGAAGACATATTCCGTTCCGGCGGTGTACTCCGTTCCTCCTAATAGTATTACGGATGCGGTGTATAAAAGGAAAGAGAAGGGATGCCCACGGACGGGCTAAATAATAAAGAGCACTCTAATTTATTACCGGACCCCGAACGCGCCATCTTGTTTCGGTTTCTAATAATTCGACCAGAATAATAGATAAAATGGCGCTGTCGGGAAATTTGCGGATGCGACGGCGATGAAATGGCCACGTAAACATTCGCCATCCACGTTTTATGAGCACTATGTTTTACTAGGACAGTTCGAAGTGTTACGTAGAAAAGTTATAAATCAATTTGCTCGTGTCTATTCTCGTTCGAAATGTAGGAATAATAATATAGATTCCACGTACCAGCTAAAAAAGATCAACTAGAATTTATAAAAAAAGGATCAGGGGAAGGGGTGGTTTCTTAAAATGTTTGAATTTCCCGCCTCTAAATTGGACTAAAAGCTCAACAGCGTTGCCGCTTTTCCGTGAAACCTGATGGTATCCTCGGAAATCGGATCCCTTTTAGGCAATAGTGTATAACTTATAAGCTCCGCTGTTGCCATTTTAATTCTCTAATTTTGAATTTCCCACCAATTTTTCCTTATTCACAATTTTTTTTACTATCGTTATAATATTTCTTTAAAAAATGGTCTGTTTTGATAAAACATCGAAACTTCGAAACTGAAAAAAAATCGAAACTTCGAATCTACGAAGCTTCTAATAAAACATCGAAGCTTCGAAAATTCCAAACTAAAAAAAATTCGATGCTTGAAGTCTTCGAATCTTCGAAACTTCTACCTGATTTTCTATGAATGTTCTAATCTTCGAAGCTTCGAATAGCCTGTTCTGATAAAACATCGAAGCTTCGAATTGCTTGTTCTTATAAAACATCGAAACTTCGAAAATTCTAAACTAAAAAAATTCTATGCTTCGAATCTTCGACTCTTCGAAACTTCTAAACTTTGAAACTTCGAATCTTCGAACCTTCAAAACTTCAATCTTCGAAGATTTTCTATGAATCTTCGAAGCTTCGAAATTGGAAATCTTCGAAGAGAAATTCCAGCCCTACCAATAAATAATAGCAATAGATGGTTCCAAACGTTGACACCAGAGGGCGCTTCTCTGTTGCGAGGCCACTTGTAAATGGTTAGTTGCATAGATTACTTCAAAATCACCTAGAAATCCCTTAAAAACCGAGTTTAGGGTTAAGCACTGTTTAAACTGGAATTGAAAAAATGGCCATAACAAAGCGAGTGGAGTTACTGCGGTGAGAATAAATTAACGAAACTAAACACTGTCCAAGACAATAATTACCAGCTTGACAAGTGCGCACAGTATTTATAAAATACCCACTCAAGAAACCTCGACCCGTTCCATTAATCGCCAGGTTTTAATGAATGAATTGTTAAAATAGACCACGGCATGAGATTAATCCATTTGGACACCTGCAGCAGCCAGGTGCTAATTTTATTGCGAATCGGATTCACCCTATAAATACGCCTGAAATTTTAATTAAAAACTAATTTTAGATTTACAGAAATCCTCAATTTATGAATGGGCAGTTAAGTATACATATAAAATCCTCATCAGACATATTAATTTTCAGAAATTACAATCTGTCATAAAACAACCGATAAATCTAAAATTTTCTTTCATATTATGTATAGACCTCCAAATATCTGGTGTCACAGTTAACAGTTAATTATACATATAAAATTCTCATCAGACATATTAATTTGCAGAAATTGCAATTTTTCATTAAACAACCGATAAATCTAAAATTTTCTTTCATATTATGTATAGACCTCCAAATATCTGGTGTCACAGTTAACAGTTAATTATACATATAAAATTCTCATCAGACATATTAATTTGCAGAAATTGCAATTTTTCATTAAACAACCGATAAATCTACAATTTTCTTTCATTTTATGTATAGACCTCCAAATATCTGGTGTCACAGTTAACAGTTAATTATACATATAAAATCCTCAACAGACATATGAATTTGCAGAAATTACAATTTTTCATAAAACAACCGATAAATCTACAATTTTCTTTCATATTATGTATAGACCTCCAAATATCTGGTGTCACAGTTAACTGTTAATTATACATATAAAATCCTCATCAGACATATTAATTTGCAGAAATTACAATCTGTCATAAAACAACCGATAAATCTACAATTTTCTTTGATATTATGTATAGACCTCCAAATATCTGGTGTCACAGTTAACAGTTAATTATACATGTAAAATCCTCATCAGACGTATTAATTTGCAGAAATTACAATCTGTCATAAAACAACCGATAAATCCACAATTTTCTTTCATATTATGTATAGACCTCCAAATATCTGGTGTCACAGTTAACAGTTAATTATACATATAAAATCCTCATCAGACATATTAATTTGCAAAAATTACAATCTGTCATAAAACAAACGATAAATCTAGAATTTTCTGTCATATTATGTATAGACCTCCAAATATCTGGTGTCACAGTTAACAGTTAATTATACATGTAAAATCCTCATCAGATGTATTAATTTGCAGAAATTACAATCTGTCATAAAACAACCAATAAATCTGCAATTTTCTTTCATATTATGTATAGACCTCCAAATATCTGGTGTCACAGTTAACAGTTAATAATACATATAAAATACTCATCAGACGTATTCATTTGCAAAAATTACAATCTGTCATAAAACAACCGATAAATCTAAAATTTTCTTTCATATTATGTATAGACCTCCAAATATCTGGTGTCACCGTCAACTGTTAATTATACATATAAAATCCTCATCAGACGTATTAATTTGCAGAAATTACAATCTGTCATAAAACAACATATAAATCTACAATTTTCTGTCATATTATGTATAGACCTCCAAATATCTGGTGTCACCGTTAAAAGTTAATTATGCATATAAAATCCTCATCAGACGTATTAATTTGCTGAAATTACAATCTGTCATAAAACAACCGATAAATCTACAATTTTCTTTCATATTATGTATAGACCTCCAAATATCTGGTGTCATCGTCAACAGTTAATTATACATATAAAATCATCATCAGACGTATTAATTTGCAGAAATTACAATCTGTCATAAAACAACATATAAATCTACAATTTTCTGTCATATTATGTATAGACCTCCAAATATCTGGTGTCACCGTTAAAAGTTAATTATACATATAAAATCCTCATCAGACGTATTAATTTGCTGAAATTACAATCTGTCATAAAACAACCGATAAATCTACAATTTTCTGTCATATTATGTATAGACCTCCAAATATCTGGTGTCACCGTTAAAAGTTAATTATACATATAAAATCCTCATCAGACGTATTAATTTGCAGAAATTACAATCTGTCATAAAACAACCGATAAATCTAAAATTTTCTTTCATATTATGTATAGACCTCCAAATATCTGGTGTCACCGTCAACAGTTAATTATACATATAAAATCCTCATCAGACGTATTAATTTGCAGAAATTACAATCTGTCATAAAACAACATATAAATCTACAATTTTCTGTCATATTATGTATAGACCTCCAAATATCTGGTGTCACCGTTAAAAGTTAATTATGCATATAAAATCCTCATCAGACGTATTAATTTGCTGAAATTACAATCTGTCATAAAACAACCGATAAATCTACAATTTTCTTTCATATTATGTATAGACCTCCAAATATCTGGTGTCACCGTCAACAGTTAATTATACATATAAAATCATCATCAGACGTATTAATTTGCAGAAATTACAATCTGTCATAAAACAACATATAAATCTACAATTTTCTGTCATATTATGTATAGACCTCCAAATATCTGGTGTCACCGTTAAAAGTTAATTATACATATAAAATCCTCATCAGACGTATTAATTTGCTGAAATTACAATCTGTCATAAAACAACATATAAATCTACAATTTTCTGTCATATTATGTATAGACCTCCAAATATCTGGTGTCACAGTTAACAGTTAATTATACATATAAAATCCTCATCAGACGTATTAATTTGCTGAAATTACAATCTGTCATAAAACAACCGATAAATCTACAATTTTCTGTCATATTATGTATAGACCTCCAAATATCTGGTGTCACCGTTAAAAGTTAATTATACATATAAAATCCTCATCAGACGTATTAATTTGCAGAAATTACAATCTGTCATAAAACAACCGATAAATCTAAAATTTTCTTTCATATTATGTATAGACCTCCAAATATCTGGTGTCACCGTCAACAGTTAATTATACATATAAAATCATCATCAGACGTATTAATTTGCAGAAATTACAATCTGTCATAAAACAACATATAAATCTACAATTTTCTGTCATATTATGTATAGACCTCCAAATATCTGGTGTCACCGTTAAAAGTTAATTATGCATATAAAATCCTCATCAGACGTATTAATTTGCTGAAATTACAATCTGTCATAAAACAACCGATAAATCTACAATTTTCTTTCATATTATGTATAGACCTCCAAATATCTGGTGTCACAGTTAATAGTTAATTATACATATAAAATCATCATCAGACGTATTAATTTGCAGAAATTACAATCTATCATAAAACTACATATAAATCTACAATTTTCTGTCATATTATGTATAGACCTCCAAATATCTGGTGTCACCGTTAAAAGGTAATTATACATATAAAATCCTCATCAGACGTATTAATTTGCAGAAATTACAATCTGTCATAAAACAACCGATAAATCTACAATTTTCTTTCATATTATGTATAGACCTCCAAATATCTGGTGTCACAGTTAACAGTTAATTATACATATAAAATCATCATCAGACGTATTAATTTGCAGAAATTACAATCTGTCATAAAACTACATATAAATCTACAATTTTCTGTCATATTATGTATAGACCTCCAAATATCTGGTGTCACCGTTAAAAGTTAATTATACATATAAAATCCTCATTAGACTTAATAATTTGGACAAATCACAATCTGCCATAAAACAACTGATAAATCTACAATTTTCTTTCATATTATGTATAGACCTCCAAATATCTGGTGTCACCTAGCGTTTTCTAATGTCATTAGTCGCCGTACAAGTAGACGTTTGCTTTACTAATATACATATTATACATGGTGATCAAAAAGTTTCGCAAACCATAGATCTAATAAATATTATATTGAAAATAGCCATCATTTACTTCTTCACACATATGCACCTTCTTGATCATGTTCCTGAACACGCTTGTTCATGTTCTCCGCAGAATTGTTACGAGGCCTTTTAAGGTGTGGTTCCCTCATAACTTTTATGATGCGGGGGGAGGGCGTTTCGCAGCGATAAGGTACGTGGCAGCTGCTCAGAAAAAAGACAGTTTTCGAGAGTAATGGATTTATTAAATAAAAAAGAAAAAAAATCATAAATAAGTTATAAACTTTTTTACACAAAATTTTATAGTTTAAATCGCTTAAGGAGAGATATACATCTAGGAGCCGGAAAAATCTATTTTTGTATTTTTTTTAAGGGAAACTATTATACAGGGTGTTTCTAAATTGATGCGAAAGATTTTAAAGGCTGATTTTTTAGCAAAAATTAGGGGAGTCTTACATATAATTTTTCATTCAAAATCCCTTCCTCTCCAAGTTAAGGGAAAACAGATTTTATTTCATATATCCACTATGGAAGAATTTAGAAGAATAAATATGTGGTCGTAGGTAAAGTATAGCGCATAAAGCAATTACGCACGCGTGAAATTACGCGTTATTTGTTATTTACAACTCTAGTTATGTAATATACTATTATGAAGGGTACTAGAAAATTAAAATTAGTAAAAATCTAGTATCCAGTTCTTAATTATTTTTGAATTTTTCTTGATTAAATCAGTTGGCAACATGTGGTCGCCTTAGAAGACACACCGTCTGAAACCCTGAACTTTAAATTAGTATCACGCGGATCGCACGCAAGTTCGGCGTATTTTTAGTCGGACACGCAACAACGATTAGACGCATTTTTTTTTTCTCTAAATTTTCTCTGGACAGTTGCCACAGGTGTGTTTACAAGCGGACCGTTCCCAACCGTAACTCGTTTGTCCGAGCGAGATCGAATTGATTTGTCGTCGTGACCGAAACCCGAAATGAGTGAAACAAGCACAAGAAAACGTAATTGCTAGTACGCAGCGCACGTTTTCGCGGCTGTGTTGTTGATAGTAAAGCGCGCAACTGGAAAACGGAAAGCGGAAAGTGGCAGATTGTTAACCGCGGGCGCAGCGTTCGTACCGTACGGATGATGCTGCGCGTGGCCACGTCTTTGATTTCGTCTACAAGTGTCTTGTCGTCTGCGAGTGATTGACCAACTTTCTCGTTGAGGAACTCTTGACCGGCAGTTCGCCGCCGTTCTTTGGATAAATTTATTAACTGCGGATTCTGAATGGGGTTAATCAACGAATTTAAGGTTGGTCACGGTTTTATACTGCTTAAACAATTGATCGTAAAAGTTTATTTTTTGATTTTTTTTTCTGGCCCTTAGTTTAAGGGTTGGAGGGTCGACGTGTGCCTTCAAAACAAAAAAACGCCTCCATTGGTATCTTTTTTCATAAATGTATATAACAGTTGAGGAATAGTTACAAATCATATTGTTCTATTTTTCCGAAATAAGTAATATAAAATTTTGTAAAATTTAAAATATGTAGTCGTTTTAAAGCTTTAAGCATGATTTAAAGTCATTTTTCTTGCTTTTCTAAAAATACCTTAAGTTATTATTACTAACTAGGTATTTTCAAAAAAGGCATGAAAAATGACTTTAAATTTATATTAAAATATACTGGGTGTTCGTTTAAAAAAAATCTTCCTACTTCATAAAAATACCATTTAATCGCTTAAACAAACTTAATAATCTGAAAATTGAACGTTTCTATTGTTAAAAAACGCTTCGATAATTTTAAAATTTCTGTGACTGTTCAAATATTGGTTGTTTTTGCTCTGAAACCTGGTAGAGCCACTCATAGAAATTTCCAATACATTCCGTTGATTGCTTTGGCGATTTTTCATGTAAATTTATGAAAGATTATAATCTTTTTTTTTAACGCGAAAAAAAATTAAAAACAATTGCCATCCACTTGAAACTTTCCAAAACAACTGACAACACATGTGATTCTACATTTCCGTAAAAATTAAAAATGCACTGTTTCTAAATTTTAGAAAATTTCAATGTGAACGGAGATGAAATTTACAAAAAAATTGCAATAAATTCGTCGACGCGAAAAAAAAATAAAAACAATTGCCATCCACTCGAAACTTTCCAAAACAACTGACAACATATGTGATTCTATATTTCCGTAAAAATTAGAAATGCATTGTTTCTAAATTTTAGAAAATTTCAATGTGAAAGCAGATAAAATTTAGAAAAAAATTGCAATAAATTCGTCGACGCGAAAAAAATATAAAAACAATTGTCATCGACTTGAAACTTTCCAAAACAACTGACGACATATGTGATTCTACATTTCCGTAAAAATTAGAAATGCAATGTTTCTAAATTTTAGAATATTTCAATGTGAACGGAGATGAAATTAAAAAAAAAATTGCAACAAATTCGTCGACGCGAAAAAAATATAAAAACAATTGTCATCGACTTGAAACTTTCCAAAACAACTGACGACACATGTGATTCTACATTTCCGTAAAAATTATAAATGCATTGTTTCTAAATTTTAGAATATTTCAATGTGACAGCAGATAAAATTTAGAAAAAAATTGCAATAAATTCGTCGACGCGAAAAAAATATAAAAACAATTGTCATCGACTTGAAACTTTCCAAAACAACTGACAACACATGTGATTCCATATTTCCGTAAAAATTATAAATGCATTGTTCCTGAATTTTCGAAAATTTCAATGTGAACGGAGATAAAATTTAGAAAAAAATTGCAATAAATTCGTCGACGCGAAAAAAATATAAAAACAATTGCCATCGACTTGAAACTTTCCAAAACAACTAACAACACACGTGGTTCTACATTTCCGTAAAAATTATAAATGCATTGTTTCTAAATTTTAGAATATTTCAATGTGAACGGAGATGAAATTAAAAAAAAAATTGCAGTAAATTCGTCGACGCGAAAAAAATATAAAAACAATTGTCATCGACTTGAAACTTTCCAAAACAACTGACAACACATGTGATTCTACATTTCCGTAAAAATTTGAAATGCATTGTTTCTAAATTTTAGAATATTTCAATGTGAACGGAGATGAAATTTAAAAAAAAATTGCAGTAAATTTGTCGACGCGAAAAAAATATAAAAACAATTGCCATCGACTTGAAACTTTCCAAAACAACTGACAACACATGTGATTCTATATTTCCGTAAAAATGATAAATGCATTGTTTCTAAATTTTAGAATATTTCAATGTGAATGGAGATGAAATTTAAAAAAAAATGCAGTAAATTCGTCGACGCGAAAAAAAATATAAAAACAATTGCCATCGACTTGAAACTTTCCAAAACAACTGACAACACATGTGATTCTATATTTCCGTAAAAATTAGAAATGCATTGTTTCTAAATTTTAGAAAATTTCAATGTGAACGGAGATGAAATTAAAAAAAAATTGCAGTAAATTCGTCGACGCGAAAAAAATATAAAAACAATTGCCATCGACTTGAAACTTTCTAAAACAACTGACAACACATGTGGTTCTACATTTCCGTAAAAATTAGAAATGCATTGTTTCTAAATTTAAGAATATTTCAATGTGAACGGAGATGAAATTTAAAAAAAAATTGTAACAAATTCGTCGACGCGAAAAAAATATAAAAACAATTGCCATCGACTTGAAACTTTCCAAAACAACTGACAACACATGTGATTCTACATTTCCGTAAAAATTATAAATGCATTTTTTCTAAATTCTAGAAAATTTCAATGTGAACGGAGATGGGTTTTTCTATCTTAAATATTATACACCCGGTATATCTGTGATCAATATTACCGGCAACAAATGTGAAGTGTATAGTTAAGGAAATTTATTTAACAATGACAATTGAAGAATGTCCATTTGGAACTTGACCTCAAAATATTGCTGCGTGCAATATTTACATATATTATTTGTATGTTACATCAATAAATTCCTTTTAGACTATGAATGAAATGTAATAGAAATTAGAACAGCATTTAAATAATGCGTCAAGTTAAAAAATAGTTATTTATTATAGGAGTGTGGAATGTACGTAATTAGTTCCGCAAGAAAAGTTTACTCGTGAACTCGAAGGGCGGTGGGGTATTTTTTTTAAGGGACCAACGAATAATTCCACATGAGTATAGTATAACATTTTATCCAAAATCGTCTGTAGCTCCATTAAATAATGAAATGTTTATAAAATTTTGACGTACGTGGTGTCAATTTAAATTATTTCAAAAATCTAATTATTCCGTGAGTCCGAGTTATTCTCTCACTAGTGAGTAATGAACAGCATTACTTCCCGTAGTAATTCGCTTATTACACAAAAACATTTATTGATTCAGGACTCAAAATAACTTGTAGAATACTTCCCCCCTCAAAAAATATTTTCGTTCTCCCTTGTATAAGTAATATAAAGACCGTTATATCACACTGTATACTTCGAGAGCATTAAGAAGTTGTTTTCATCAATCTCTTCCGTCATTATTTATTTTCTTTGTGTAACACCTCCAAAATCGAAACAATATCTGTAGCATTGATTGATGTAATTATTTACAAGTTCCTGGCGCATAATAAATTTCGGCGTGATTAATTATTATGGGCGCCGCCGCGGATTAAAATGTATTCATTTGCGTTTTAATGGCATTGGATTAATTACGCGCCCGGAAGTTGATTCTAATTGCGTTTATTATTAATGTCGTTCGGGTGTAATTATTTATTTTGATAGGGGTTGATTAATTGATAATTTTATGGTAGCTGTATGAAGAGGCTTTTAATAATATAAATAATTTTTATTTAAAAAATATTATATACAGGGTGGATAAATTTCGATAACTTTAAGAGATAGAGAAATGTCGAATGATGCATCCACAATCTCTTAGCTTTTCTAACATAAAAAAACGGCTGCAAAAAAATATTGTACGTAACTCGTTCCAAAAGTGATTTTACGGGACTCGCAGGATTTCAGGAGTCGCCTACGGCTCGTCCTGGAAACTTCCTACTCATCCCGTAAAATATCACTTTCGGAACGTAAATTACTATTTTACGGTTTTCTAGATGGTTGAATGCATTTTTTAATTCTCAAGCTCATGTTTAGAAATTTCCGTTCTGTTTCCACTTTTATTATGGCAATTGTTTTTACAAAAAATGAAAAAATACATCCTCTCTCTATGGATCTTGAGCTTTTGCAACAAATTTTTTCATTGATTATGTTTGTACAATTTTCTAAATCGTTGCGTTTTTCAAACTTAAAGTGTTGTTCTTTTGTGCTCAGATTGGATATAGCAATTGTTCTTGTAAGTTCTTTGCATAGAGCTTGAGTTTTTGAAGCAGATTTCTTAATTGATTATTTTTTTTTATAATTTTCAAAATTGTTAAATACATTTTTCATTTTTCAAGTTCAATAAAAAAATTGTTTTATATATACAAACATCTTTATTTACAGAAATTTTACAAAAAAAAGCAATAATATATAATAAATTTAGTTACATAAGTAAATTTCTGCTTAAATGGCTATCGACCTGGAGTCTTTCAGCCTAAAATTGTTTTATTATTTTGTAAATGCTAATAAATTCTTTTACACCTACAGACTTACTAAAACAGCTAAAAATTCGTACTAAGACAAAAGGTATAAATTTATAGAATTGTCCCAGCATCAGCAGTTTGGTTAAAACTTTATCCCGAACTAAAAAAAAATGTGAAACATTGAAACCATTGCGTTATTATTTTGAAAATGCCAACAGAAACTTTTTATTCTATTTACTAATCAAACCAGTTTATTTTTCTGAGTAATTTTGGCTAAAATGAAAGTTGGAATTTTCAAAGTTGTCCCAGCAGTATTGTTAAAATTTTAGGCAGAATTAAAATATAGCTAAAAAATTTTCAATGTATAATTATTAACTAAAAATTCAAATAGATGCCTTCACTAACAAAAACAGCTTTAAAATAAATTAATACGACAATAGTTCTGAATTTTCAAAATTGTCCCTGCAGTAAGCTTTAAATTAAAAAAAAAAACAATTGCAAACAATGAATATGTTGTGTTATTGTTATGCAAAAACTTATGGATACTTTTGCATTTATTTACTAACTAGAACAGTCGACTTCTTGGAGAAATTTTAACTAACATTAAAGTTGCAAATTGTTAAAATCGTGCCTGAAATATGAATAAATTTTAGCCAAAATTTAACCATTATAAAAAAAAATAACCAGTTGCGTTATTATTTTGACCCTTTCATCTATTTATACGAACTAAAACTATTTACTTTTTGCAAAGATTCTGACTAAAATAAAGGTTATGGATTTAAAAAAAAGTTCAAATTTTAAGCAGAATCAAATATTGTAAAATAATTTAAATTGTCGAATTATTTATTTTCTTTTGATAGAAACTTAAAACGGTCATTTAAATGACAATTTGTGAATTATTTTATGAAGTAATTGGGTTTATTTTAATTCTATCTAATTTGGGGTATTTGTTTTTCATTTTTTGAGACAATATTCTTAATTTGAAATTCAGGATCAATTGCTTATAACTTAAAAATGATTCATTGTATAAAAAAAAGATTTCTACAAAAAAATTAAAAAATGTAAAAATACATATACATATATTCTATTTAAAAAAGGTAAGGTTGCCAAATTTTCGTAGTTAAATGAACACCCCATGTATTAAAAATATATTTAAACGATAGCTTGTTTACATCTAGGAATTTTTTTTTAAATTTTTTTTACTGTTGGAGAATTATTTACGTGTTCAGGTAATTTTGACTAACTATGTATAGGTCTTTAACTTATCTCGAATGTTGGTGATGTTTAGTTGATTTGTTTAGAGATGGCAGCACTTCCATTTTTTGTTTGTTCAAATGGATGGATGCTTCAAGGGATGTTTGTATTTATGAAGGAGTCTTCGTTCAAGGGAGAGATGTAAAAAATGAAAGACTACCACTTGCAGTTTACATTTGACAGAAGGTTGTGTTAAAATTAGCATGAATTGATTAAGTGTTGCCAACTTCACGGGCAATAATCGACGGACGCACGGCCCATTTGTTTCGGCCGTTATGAACCCGCCTTCCGCACAATACTTCAAAACCGTCCCATTTTTCATTCTATAATTGAACACCGCGAAATCTGCCTCTTCATCTGTCTCTCTCTCTCTCTTGCGTACACATACACATGCGATGTGTTTGAAATCACTAACTAAACGATGGATTTGTGAAAGAAAAAGTGATGCACTCATTGAATAGATGCAGACAAGACCAAACATTTTTTTTTTAAGATAAATATATTTTGAAAATTCTTCCAGGAAAGTATTGCACTCACCGCATGTATAAAAGATAAAAAAAAATAATTCGTTGTTCAATTGTTTTGTGGTTTTGAGACGATAACAAAATAGCTGATTTTAAAAATTAGTCCAAAAATGTGCTTTACGCATCGAATAAAAGTATTTTATTCTTCTTCAATTGTTTTTGTTTTGTTTTGTTTTTGAGGATAACTCTTAAACAGATGACCAAATTTAGCAAATTCTTCCAGCAAAATGATAAGACGAAATTAAGTTGGTCCTTCAGTTGTTTTCTGGTTTTTGAGTATAATTCTTGAACGGATAACCAGATTTTGATCATTCTTCGAGTAAAGTATTGTACTCACCAAATAGATGTAGATAAGATAATTATCTATTTAAGATTGAGAATGTAAATAATTTAGAACTTAACGAACTCAGGTCGATCTTAAATAACGGTTGTGAAGTTAGCAATAGATTTTACAAATTCATATCTCGGAGAAAAGAAAAGCAATTCGAAAAAAAAGTTAACCATACCATTAGGGAAGGTCTTAATTAATAACACAAAAATAATCAACCCTTAATTTTAACCCTTTATATTTTTCACCCCTTTCAAAAAAGTTTTTTTTTTTAAGTTTGCAATCTGCCATAGATAAATGAAAATGCTTATTCTTATCACTAATACAAGTACTTTAATAATCAAGAGTCAAGAAAACGTAACGGGCACTCCTTCAACTCAGAAAAAAATAATTTCTCCGTAAGTCGCAGAAATTCATACCACGCGATATTAATCTCCATTTTTGACAATGTTTGCAATCAGCCATAACTAAATAAAAAATCTTATTCTTATCACTAATAAAGGTACTTTCATAATCAAAAGTCAAAAAAACATTATGGGCACTCTTTCAACTCAGAAAAAAATAATTTCTCTGTAAGTCGGAGAAATCCATACCTCGCGATATTAATCTCCATTTTTGACAATGTTTGTAATCAGCCATAACTAAATAAAAAATCTTATTCTTATCACTAATACAGGTACTTTCATAATCAAAAGTAAAAAAAAACATTATGGGCACTGCTTCAACTCAGAAAAAAATAATTTCTCCATAAGAATCCACAATGTGGATTTCTGCGACTTACGGGGATTTTTTTTTTTTTGAAGGAGTGCCCGTAACGTTTTTTGACTCTTGATTATTAAAATACTTGTATTAGTGATAAGAATAAGCATTTTTGTTTATTTATGGCAGATTGCAAACTTAAAAAAAAAAAAAAAACTTTTTTGAAATTGGTGAAAATATATAAAGGGTTAAAATTAAGGGTTGATTATTTTTGTGTTATTAATTTAGACCTTCCCTAATGGCATGGTTAACTTTTTTTTCGAATTGCTTTTCTTTTCTCCGAGATATGGATTTTTAAAATCTATTGCTGGATCTGTTGCTAACTTCACACCCGTGCTTAAATATCGTACATCTCTGTTGCGGGAGATTTTATATGGATATGTCAACCATATTTAAAATTATCCGTGGTTTAATTCAATGTCCGCAGCTCTTCTATCAAGTTCGTTTGTATATAAAGGCAGATAGTTGTTCTGTATGCCATCCGTCATTGTTTTGTACCATTCCATAATACCAACAGTTTCAACAATTCTTTATCCCGTCTTATGCGCAATGCTATTTTCCTCAAATCGAAATTTCAACCAATTTTCAAGCTCATACCCACATTTTGTCCGCACACTTAAATTTTTTTGTAATCATTATTAGTTTTTTATTTCTTTTTCTTTTTGTATTATTATTTTTTGTTACTGAATTTATTTTATAAATGGTATATCCGTTAATAAACGTATTATTATTATTATTAAGATAAAAAATAAATTCGTTGTTTAATTGCTCTGTGGTTTTGAGAAGATAACTCTTGAACAAAATAGCCGATTTAAAAGTTGTTCTTGAAGAGTCGAATAAATGTAGATAGGACCAAAAAAAGCTTGCCAATGCATCGAGCAGTGGCGGCTCGTGGAATATGTTGATGGTAGAGCCACTTATACAATATCCCAGCCCCCTCATTTTTTTAAGAAAAAGAAAGAAAGAACGATTTATCTTCCTAGACCAAAGTAACTGGCAAAACGGGTCTTAAGAATTAATTAAAAATTCTCGCCGAGCTTGGCTCTATATAACGAGCCGCCCCTGGCATTGAGAAACAAATATATCAACGCAACTAAATTCGATTTATAAACGAAACATTGCTGCGAATAATGAGCAAGTGGATTTGTGGTGATGAAACAGGCAGTGATTTAAAAGAACAGAAATAAACGATCTTAAACCTTTGTTATATCAATAGTAGTAATATTAATAACATGCAAATATCTTTTGCATCATTCAATATTCCATGTGACATTAACCACTGAAGTGACTTGTTTCAATAAGTTATTTGTTTTCCGTCTTTGTAAGAATCTTAAATATTTATATAAAATATTAATATAACTGTTCTGAATACAATGATGCCAAAGTCTTTTTTCGATTCGATGTGCAATTTCCCGAAATATTCGTACAAATCAGGTTTCTTGCGATTACAATGCCATCTATCACTAACATAGTCTGCACTTAAAAGAAATAACAGATAGATGCGCGACGGAAACGCGATTTCTGTGATTAAAATCACAAAAACGGAAAAACTTGCTCGTAGAAGTTATTGCTGAACCACCGACGATATGTGTTACAACTAAATATATGTTAGCAAAGTGAAAAACTATTTTTACTTATCAAACATTTTTACTTTCTCCGTTACGAAGTACGAGAAAGTATTGTGATCGTGATTTTTTTTCGAAACATTTTTTTTACGGAAATATCCGTTTTGGGGTCCCTAGATGCCATTTCAACAATTTCTGGAAAAAAAAATTGTGTCTGTGAGTGTGTGTGTGTGTTTGTCTGTGTGCGCTAATAGAGCAACTGATACGAAACTTTTAACATACGTCTTATTTAATAATACGAAGAACTGAAAAGCTTTTGGTAAAATTTCGTACACCGGAAGTGGGTGTTTACCTTAACTGTTTTTTGTTTTTTGAAAATATTTTCTTAAATATGAAAAATATAACAAAAACATTTAAACTAATATTGAAGACAACAAAGAATTTAACATCTTTTGCTTGAAAATATTTTTCATAAAATCATTGCTATTCGAGAAAAGAAATTATTAATGTTTTTTTTAATTTTTGGTTTATAATTATGAAACGATAATAGTTACAGCAACTTTATGTTAATAATAATTGTAGAGAATGCCAAAATGAACAACTTTTTTTCGAAATTTCGTTAGTTTTTGTGTAAACCGAGTTTTCCAATTTGACGTATAATTTTTCCATCTTTCATAATTTTGACGTCTTAAACGTCAGTTTCATCCGAGTTTACGCAACGCTCGATGTACATTGAAAATATGATTTCAATTGAAAATATGATACCATCAAGCCGGAGAAAGTAACACGATGGCCACATCACCATTTTTAATATCATATTTTATGTCAATCAGCGTAATTCTTTTTGGCCTCGGATATTAGTTCATGTGGCCAGCACGTTTCGCCCGGGCGGGAATCAAACCCACTCTACTCGGTGTCCAGCAGGAGATGCTTGCACTCTTGACCAATTCACCAAGCTACCCAAAAAAGTCTATTTATTAGTCTTCGCAAGACTCACATTACACATTATGAAAAATATCATATTTTCACAGTATTAAATTTATCTACAAATAAATGAAATAATTCTTTTTTTTAAATTTAATTCCTTAAAACACTCACACACATGTGTTAACTAAATATATTTAAGCAATTTTCATTTGAAAAACTTGCTACCAATTGTAGCGCTTTATTAGCGTGACTGTTTAAAAAAAAAACGTTCATTCCCATTGACTCGATTAATCGTGACTAACTCAACGTTATTCTTCGCGATATACAAGAGCGATATCCTATTAAGATAAAGATGCCGAAGTCAAGTATTCAATTGGCCACAATTAAAGATCAAGTGCGAGGCCTGAATGAAAAAAAAATATTTCGATTGTTATCCGGAGTCACCGTTAATAATTTGAACGCCGCATACTAAATTTCATTGCGAAAAGACTTGCATATTTAAGCAGATTATGGGTGGGTCAAGATGGAAATAACAGTATAGAACAGGGACGACTCGTGAACCTTCGTGGGTAAGATATTAACGCGTCTCCGGGGCTATTGTTTTGTACAGTCGTTTTCGTAGCGAATTTTCACGTTGTACAGAAAAAGAGAAAAGGAAAGCGGGAGTTTAAGAGCAAATGTACTTGACAGAATTCGTAACAGAACATTAATTAATATTACAAATTCATTTTAGAAGTCAAAATATGTTTTCTTCAAATTTTCTTCCGTAGTAGAACACATCAAGCGAATATTTGAGGATTTTTATACAAACATGAAACAAGCTGTAAATTTACACAGTGGTTCCGATGTTTATTAGTTTCATTCAACTCACATACAACTTTGCTGGAAGTTTTGAAATTAATTTGAACAAACAAAAATAACATTTAAAACGAAAACATTCGTTTTTGCACGAACAAATCCAAATTTCACGTCCATTCCAAACTAACCGAAGTGTAAATCTGTGCGCGGGAAAAACGCAATACTTCACGCACAACGGGCAAATTAGAAAATTTCTCCAGTAACGTGGGTCCGGACACCTTGGGACCACAAGCTTGACAGCACGTAACTAATGTCCTTTTCAACTTTTTCGCGCGTTTTTGCGTAATCGAATTACACGCGATTTATATAAGCCGTCGCAATTTTCAATTTGTCACGTGACCATTTGCGCGATGCTCTTTTTTACGATTGCAATTTTCACGCAACGCCGCCCTCGCTTTGACGAGAAGTGTATTTATAGAAAAAAAAAAGAGAAAAGGAAAGCTCGGGCAATTTTTCTAGTGCTGCGTGGAGTTTTTTCGATCCCCCCGAGTTTGTCTAGTTTTTCACTGCGACTGCCGAACTTGGGTCAATATAACTGGCGAAGTTTTTCTCGGAGCTCGGGGCGAGATTAATTTGTTGCTGTCCGGCGAATTGAGTGTCCAGCCGGTTCCGGTTACAATGCCTTTGTTGGCAATGAAGCCGTGTTTCTTTTATTCCCGAGAACATTACTGAAGAGTTAATTGCAGTGAACTGATTGTAAAAGAATACATGTTTTCGAGAGCGAGAAAATAAATGCACTATTTTACTGGGGAATATAAATCACCGATTTCATTTGCAGATTTTTAGGAATTGGTGTTAAAATATTTTTTTGATGAATTATTATTTACTAAAGTGTGTAATCATATGTGACGCCTTTATCTTACCGGTGGTTACCGGTGACCCCCGCCGCGCTAAGATGCATGACTTTGTTTTCGCAAATTTTGGTCAAAAATATGATCGAAAAAGTAAAAATAAAAGGGGGTAGGTTGGTATTTAAATGAAAATATTTGTTGCCATCAGGTGCGGCTCGCTATACAGGGTGTCCTATTTTAAGTTGCCACCCCAAATATCTCGAAATTCGAGCAACATGGCGAAAAATGTTTCAGATGAAAGTTGTAGGGTTCGTAGGGGGGCATATGCTAGTGACCTTGAAAATGACCTTGGCGTTCATTTTCAAAGGTCAAACGAAGGTCAACTTTCAGTTTTCAATAGAACTCCCTATTTTTTATTGCGGGATCGTATTCTACGGAAAAAAATACAGACTTTTTTTTAATGCGGTTTTTATGAGTTTTTCACGAGTGTTTCAATTCAACTTCCTAAGTAATGCAATATGTATCACTAAGTAATAGCTTCAACAATCAATCATGTTAATACAATGCTATTGAAAGTTATGATCATTAAACAAAGTTTGGCAGAAAATTTTGAAAACAAAGCTAAAAAATATTTTACTCACTATTTGACGAAATTTTGCACAGAATTTGTATTCTCCAAATTATGCTCCAAAGCACGCATGGTTGCGTCATTATGTTACAAACATGTATCGGCCAATCTTTTGAAAAAGCAACCAGATGCCAAAACTTGAATTTTATGATAATTTTTCAAATTTGACGTCAAGATGACACTATTGCGTACGATAATTAATTCAAACAAGGCATATTTATGTCTCATTATTATTACAGATATATTTATGTTATTATTTATTTGTTTATTTATTAGGGATGCGAGTGTGAAAAGTTTTAAATGAAAAGTTCCATTTAAAATGTTAACTGAAATATTATTTTAAAAACATGTAGTTAATAATGGGGTAACAGGGAAACAGTCGCAGTTAGAGTAGCATCCACGATTCAAGTAGCAATCACAGTTTAAGTAGCAGTCACAGTTTGAAAAGCAGTGATTTTAAGTAGCAATAACGATTTAATCAACAGTAGCAGTCACAGTCACGGTAAAATCCGCCTCTTAGTAAAATTAGCGAACGTACGTAAAATATTGCCCATCCCTCGTATACCGGGTGTAACTGAATTCTGGTAGACCTCGAATATTATTTTTATTTTTACATAAATCTTTTGAAATTTAGTATGGTGTTTTTAGAGAAAAAAAGTGTATCAAAAAGTGAAATTTTAATCAAATTTCCATCTCCGGTTTAACCGAAAATGACCTTAACTTTCCTATTTCAAATTGAACACCCTGTATACTTTTACATAATTTAATTCGTGTCTAAATTCTAAGTTTAGAGAGGTATCATAAGTGACCTTTTGGTTGTTAGTTTTTTGTTTAAATTCAAATTAAATTTACACAAAAACACAAATTTAAATTAATTTTAAACAAAAAATAAATAATGAAATGGTCACTTATGATACATCTATGAACTCGGAATTCGCAAATAATAATAATCGCAAATTTTTCTTCACGATAAATGCATCAATTATTAGCAGAAAATTTGGGTGCAAAGCTCAATTTCGATGCATGACAAGATTTGATCGATGGACAGTGGTGAGTAATGACTGCATCGGAGGAGGACTAATTGTGTAGTGCTCGTAAATTTTCATTGATTTCCCTTGGAAATTCCGGTGGAAATTGACAGGTATTTACATCAAATAATTTAATGATCCTTCCCCATTGACATAAATAATAGAATAGCGTTCTGGATTTT
This sequence comes from Ocypus olens, assembly GCA_910593695.2. Classification (NCBI taxonomy): domain Eukaryota; kingdom Metazoa; phylum Arthropoda; class Insecta; order Coleoptera; family Staphylinidae; genus Ocypus; species Ocypus olens. The sequence goes on along the minus strand of OU343063.1, from coordinate 7,902,265 downwards.
CTTCCTCTGACACTAACTTAATCGCGTATAGATTATCACAGTACAATATACACTCGGCGTCAAAAAAAGCGCCACTCGAAAAATCGCGAAAAACACGATTTTTCAAACCGTCGTAACTTGGTTCAATTTGGACGAAAATCGATTAATCTTTCAGTTTGGGAAAGATTCAAATTTAATCTTTAAGAATGTGTAGTTGATTTCGACCTCAAGACCAACCCACCCCCCGTAACAACGCGGTGGAAAAAAATGTTTTTTATGTAAAAAAATGTCCAACTTTGATAAGCTGTACCGTGCGCAAAAAAAATCCGCGGGAAATTTCACCACAATGGCAGAAAAATTTAATCAATTTCCTTCAAATGCCTTAAAAATTCGAGTCGTTTCGATGATTTGGAGCAAAGTTATGAATTTTTGAACACTTTTCACTTGTCTTTTGTTTGAAATTTCAATTAAAATGAACCCTGTCGAGAACCTTTTTTTGCAGTGGGGGTGACAGAAGGTGGAATGAAACTTATGCTTTTCAGATTGTAAAGAATCATCGGCTTCTGAGCAAAATTAACCGAATTATGACCGAAATGAAATTTTTACATGTTGTAAAAATTTAACATTTTTTGTCAATCCAAAACACTTTTTGTAGGGGTTTTCAGGGGGTCACGAAAGTCGAAAACTTCTTAGATCGCTAAATTCCATCGAGTTTTGTGCGAAATTCGCGTAGTTATGTCCAAAAAGGCGCAAAATGTATTTTTTTTTCAAAAGTGCATAACTTTGCGCCAAATCATCGCATCGACTTGAATTTTGGAGGAAATTGGAAGGAAATGATTGAACTTTATTGCCATGCTGACCGATTGAGTCCACGATTTTTTTGTACACGGTACAAGAAACCAAATTTGCACATTTAAACTTCAAAAACATTTTTTTTTCTTTAGGGGGTGGCAGGGGGTGGAATCGTTTTAGCAACAAAACAATTCACATGACGTTGAAGAGAAAATTTAAAACTGTTCAGATTGCAAAAGTTCATCGATTTTGGTGCAAAATTACTCAAATTGTCGCCAAAAAAGTGAAAAATGTCATTTTTTTCAAAAATTCATAACTTTGCTCCAAATCATCGAAACAACTCGAATTTTTAAGGCATTTGAAGGAAATTGATTAAATGTTTCTGCCGTTGTGGTGAAATTTCCCGCCGATTTTTTTTTGCGCACGGTACAGCTTGTCAAAGTTGGACAATTTTTTAAACATGTTTTTTCCATCGCGTTGTTACGGGGGTGGGTTGGACTTAGGGTCAAAATCAACTACACATTCTTAAAGATAAAACTTGAATCTTTCCCAAACTGAGAGATTAATCGATTTTCGACCATATTGAAGCAAATTGCGACGGTTTGAAAAATCGAGTTTTTTTGAGTGGCGCTTTTTTTTGACGCCGAGTGTATTTGGTGAATGCATAATTGAGCAGATAACAAATAATTATATTATTATAAAATTAAAAAACTTACGAACACTACAACATACATTGGACATCCATAGGCACGGCCACTTCTTCGTTCCGAAAAAGTGACCGCACGGATGAAATTCGAACCTACGACCGTGAGGCCCGTGAGCAGGAGCTCTACTCACTAGGCCACCGCGGCCCCAATAAATATTTACAATTTATCTTTAAGAAAACAATACAATACAAACCATGCGACAGTGCCAGAAATTTAATTTTGATCTCCAAAAATGGACTTTCCTCAGAACAACTTCTGTAGCTTTGGGATTTCCTTCGACAGATGAATGAAAATTTGACAGATTCATCTTGAATGATGTATCTTTGGAATTCATTAATTAAAATAACCTCACTTTCTCCATAACTGAAATGCCCGTGCCAGAAATTGAATTTTGATCTCCAAAAATGGACTTTCTTCAGAAAAACTTCTGTAACTTCGGGGTTTCTTTTGAAAGATGAATGAAAATTTGACAGATTCATCTTGAACGAAGTATCTTTAGAATTCATTAATTGAAATAACCTCACTTTCTCCATAAACGAAATGTCAGTGCCAGAAATTAAATTTTGATCTCCAAAAATGGACTTTCTTCGGAAAAACTTCTGTAACTTTGGGATTTCCTTCGACAGATGAATGAAAATTTGACAGATTCATCTTGAACGAAGTATCTTTAGAATTCATTAATTGAAATAACCTCACTTTCTCCATAAACGAAATGCCCGTGCCAGAAATTGAATTTTGATCTCCAAAAATGGACTTTCTTCGGAAAAACTTCTGTAACTTTGGGATTTCCTTCGACAGATGAATGAAAATTTGACAGATTCATCTTGAACGAAGTATCTTTAGAATTAATTAATTGAAATAACCTCACTTTCTCCATAAACGAAATGTCAGTGCCAGAAATTAAATTTTGATCTCCAAAAATGGACTTTCTTCGGAAAAACTTCTGTAACTTCGGGATTTCCTTCGACAGATGAATGAAAATTTGACAGATTCATCTTGAACGATGTATCTTTAGAATTCATTAATTGAAATAACCTCACTTTCTCCATAAACGAAATGTCCGTGCCAGAAATTGAATTTTGATCTCCAAAAATGGACTTTCTTCAGAAAAACTTCTGTAACTTCGGGGTTTCTTTTGAAAGATGAATGAAAATTTGACAGATTCATCTTGAACGAAGTATCTTTAGAATTCATTAATTGAAATAACCTCACTTTCTCCATAAACGAAATGTCAGTGCCAGAAATTAAATTTTGATCTCCAAAAATGGACTTTCTTCGGAAAAACTTCTGTAACTTCGGGATTTCCTTCGACAGATGAATGAAAATTTGACAGATTCATCTTGAACGACGTATCTTTAGAATTCATTAATTGAAATAACCTCACTTTCTCCATAAACGAAATGTCCGTGCCAGAAATTGAATTTTGATCTCCAAAAATGGACTTTCTTCGGAAAAACTTCTGTAACATTGGGATTTCCTTCGACAGATGAATGAAAATTTGACAGATTCATCTTGAACGAAGTATCTTTAGAATTCATTAATTGAAATAACCTCACTTTCTCCATAAACGAAATGCCCGTGCCAGAAATTGAATTTTGATCTCCAAAAATGGACTTTCTTCGGAAAAACTTCTGTAACTTCGGGGTTTCTTTTGAAAGATGAATGAAAATTTGACAGATTCATCTTGAACGAAGTATCTTTAGAATTCATTAATTGAAATAACCTCACTTTCTCCATAAACGAAATGCCCGTGCCAGAAATTGAATTTTGATCTCCAAAAATGGACTTTCTTCAGAAAAACTTCTGTAACTTCGGGGTTTCTTTTGAAAGATGAATGAAAATTTGACAGATTCATCTTGAACGAAGTATCTTTAGAATTCATTAATTGAAATAACCTCACTTTCTCCATAAACGAAATGTCAGTGCCAGAAATTAAATTTTGATCTCCAAAAATGGACTTTCTTCGGAAAAACTTCTGTAACTTCGGGGTTTCTTTTGACAGATGAATGAAAATTTGACAGATTCATCTTGAACGAAGTATCTTTAGAATTCATTAATTGAAATAACCTCACTTTCTCCATAAACGAAATGCCCGTGCCAGAAATTGAATTTTGATCTCCAAAAATGGACTTTCTTCGGAAAAACTTCTGTAACTTTGGGATTTCCTTCGACAGATGAATGAAAATTTGACAGATTCATCATGAACGAAGTATCTTTAGAATTCATTAATTGAAATAACCTCACTTTCTCCATAAACGAAATGCCCGTGCCAGAAATTGAATTTTGATCTCCAAAAATGGACTTTCTTCAGAAAAACTTCTGTAACTTCGGGGTTTCTTTTGACAGATGAATGAAAATTTGACAGATTCATCTTGAACGAAGTATCTTTAGAATTCATTAATTGAAATAACCTCACTTTCTCCATAAACGAAATGCCCGTGCCAGAAATTGAATTTTGATCTCCAAAAATGGACTTTCTTCGGAAAAACTTCTGTAACTTTGGGATTTCCTTCGACAGATGAATGAAAATTTGACAGATTCATCTTGAACGAAGTATCTTTAGAATTCATTAATTGAAATAACCTCACTTTCTCCATAAACGAAATGCCCGTGCCAGAAATTGAATTTTGATCTCCAAAAATGGACTTTCTTCAGAAAAACTTCTGTAACTTCGGGATTTCTTTCGACAGATGAATGAAAATTTGACAGATTCATCTTGAATGATGTATCTTTGGAATTCATTAATTGAAATAACATCACTTTCTTCATAGCCAAAATGTCCGTGCTGGAAATTAAATGTTGACCTCCAAAAATGGACTTTCTTCTGAAAAACTTCTGTAACTTCGGGATTTCTTTCTACAGATGAATGAAAATTTGACAGATTCATCTTGAATGATGTATCTTTAGAATTCATTAATTGAAATAACCCCACGAAATGCCCGTGCCAGAAATTGAATTTTGATATTTTTCCTATTGATACACATATATCTCATTTAAAATAAAACGTTATCAATAAATTTACTGTCGCATTAACTTGAAATCCCCCATCTATGATTGTAACTGAATTCCAGATTCGGATCTCCTGTTCTCGTCTCGAATTTATGTCTTAGCAATTTGTCTATTTCCATCCGTTTAGTTGCGGACGTAAAATCGAAAGGGGTCTTCACGACCTTTTACGATTATTCGTAATTGCCTCGTAAACTGGACAAATATTCTATTTTATTTCGCCCGGCGCTAACATTGGCTCGATTTCGGTGTTTAATTGGCTTTTATTGACTGTTACTTTCGTGCCAAGAATAACAATGTAGTAAATGAAATGTGTTGTAAATGTGTTAATGTTTTCGAAGGAATCGGGGTTGATTGCTCTCTGTTTTCTTGACGTGTGTTAATATTTATTTTGGTCGAGTATTTGTTTTATATAATTACGATATCAACATTCATCTATTCATCTATTGGGATATAAATTTACGATGTTAAATGTTGAAAGAGTGGTTGTTAGGGGTATTTTTTTTTGAGTTCGGAGATATTTCAGTGGTGGTGAGATTATAGGTGTACATTTTTACTTTCTCCGTTACGAAGTACGAGAAAGTATTGTGATTGTTTTTTTTACGGAAATATCCGTTTTGAGGTCCTTAGATGCCCTTTCAACAATTTCTGGAAAAAAAAATTTCTGTGACTATATTAACATTATGTTAACTCGGCGGCGCTCGCTGAATAATTATGAGTTTACGGCGTCCCCTCTTAAGATGTTCACTGTGCAATGTGACACTAGATTTTGGGGAGGCTCTACATATCGTTTTCGATTATTACTAACCCATCATTTTTATCACCGAAATATAATATAAGGAGCCGCAGGCTATAATTTACGGATTCAAAATTTAGAACGAACACTGGTGAGTTGTTTAGAGTTTAGAGGTTATATATACTTAACTGGTGTATGTAAAATAGGTCATACGTTGTGAGCTATTCATCATTTGAAATGTTAGATATGGCAGGTTTAATGTATGCTGAATTGTTTAGAAAATTCATTTCGGTTTAGCAATTCTGCATATCGAGAACAGCAGTTGTAGTGATTAAATTAGCATTCCCGTGCATTACTCGCGCGATAACGTGGCCGCACAATAAAGTATCTGGTGTCGGTGGAAAGGCACGAACCGATTCAAATCTTCTTACTAATGCTGTTCATAGAATAAACCGTGGGTGGTTTTATTACTCCGAGTGATGACTTGTATAAATATGTACCACTATCAGCAGTAAATGTAGGAGAAGATTCAATCCTATTTTTTACTCAATATTTTGTGCATTTGTGCTTATCCTAATAAGATTAGCCAACTGGTCTTCTTCCTGAAGAAATAGTGCGAAGTAGTACCTTGATTTTTCGTGGTACATTTTCTGGTACACCAAGACCAGACCGTTGAATATACTTTTTATTGATTTTATAATTTCAAGTACATTTTGTCGACCACAGAACTGGTAAGAAGTAATTTCTTACATCTCCAAAGAAACTGTCTCGGGAGATTATTCGTAGCAAAAATTCTCGACCCACCTCTGGCTAGTACTAATTCAATATTTCAACTGGAACGAGTATTTTGAAAGATCCGGATGAATTTCCGTGGAATTAATGAGAAACACGGATAAATAGCATTTCGAGAATTGAGGAAGGTAGCGCGCGCCTAATTAGTCCAATTAGACATGGGAAAAGGAACGAACGGAGCCGGCGAGCGTCAGTCAACAACCTTCGCCTTCTCTCGCTTCTATTTACGGTTCCAGTGCAGGCAACTACTATCCGTTCCAAAAAGGGAGTCTCCTCACTTCAAAACCTCATATTTATGATTTAGAGGACACGAATATTCTGAAATTTATACCATATAAAGATGTATCATTTTTCTATATGTATATTAATTTGTATGGAAATATTTTGATAAATACGCCCTTTTTCCGATGTATTTGTTTGAAAATGTACTGTTTTGAACGACAATTTTCGAAACTCTCATCTTTGTGTGCATATAACATTGTTATTAATCACTTGAATATTATGAAAAAAATATATATCTAATGCTATTCTATTCTGAAGGCGTAGAACGAAAGAAAATATTTTTGTTGTTTTTATTTTAAGAGTTCAGGCCTATAATCGAAATATCTGCTATCTCGATAATTATACAACGAATTGAAATGCGGCTTTCGCTTATAGATGGATTAATATTATTTAGGAAATAATTGCAAATAAATTTCAAGAAAAGAGTAGAACTTTTGTCAAAATTGAGTAATTTTCCCGTCGATGATTATTTTGGATCAGCGAGAGAGATGCAAGTATGTGACTCAGGAGTTCGCTCGACGTTAGTACGGTTCAGTTTGACGGTAAGCAACAGATCCAGGCAGAAAATCATGCCAGTCATTAGAAGCGGCGTGAACGCATCGTAAATATACTGACACGATATTCCGCCCGCTTCGCCCCGCGCCTCTGCTGTGAGCGTAAATATTCTCTATTTCATTAAAAGGTTTTTAATTTATGTAATTAACAAAACTATATTTATTTACGATTAAATGATATATTTTGCATCAGATTTATATGAAGTACGTAATCTGAAAAATGCTTATACATTTATTCATTCATAACTGAAAAAACAATGCTCCGCATTTTACCAAATTACAACAAAACTTATTTAAAAAAAAAATTCACATTACACCACATAATAGGTAAAGGTACAATTGATCTCATGTAATTTTTTCAGATTTTTATAAACAGTAGCTTACTTTCTACAAGCTGTTGAATTTCATACATCTTAAAATTTGCTTAATTTCGGGTACTTTTTTACACTTTTTCAGTATTATCTCGACAAATAACAAACGTAAACACTTAATTCTATAGCAGATTGTAGATAATACTACAAAGAATGGTGACCAATTTTATATAATTTTAGAGTGCACTAGTTTTTGAAATATACTTGCTGAAACACAGGAGACTCCCTTTTTGGAAAGGATAGTAGGAAACATTACTTCATCCCAAACGGAAACAGAAGCTGAATGTTTTCGCCTGAAATTCCGAGCTCTTCTCGGTTTACAAAAGCCGTTAAAAGAATGCTGTCGCCTGTCACAACAAGAGCTTTTCTGTCAATGCCGCAATAAATATTTCGTGCGGAAGTGTGCTTTTCTCTGGGAATACAGTTTGCTGTAGTTCAGAACTGGAGATTTAAATATATACGCGCGGGATTCCCACAGAATCCTATTTTACGTAGGGATATTTTACTTTTGCATTTTGGGTGATCTGTCAACATTATTCTTCTTCTTGCGATTGTCAACTTAGCTGAAAACAAAACAGCAACAATCCGAACCTTGAGAAAATGAAAAATGCAGTTAAGGGTTTTCAAAATTGTAAACAAAATCATTTCGTTCAAAAGTTTAAGATCTATGGTAAAACAATGTAATTATGATTTTCCATAAAAAACAATTGTCATAACCCAGCTGAAAGTAAAACAGCAACAATCCAAACCTTGAGAAACTGAAAATGCATTTAAACGTTTTAAAAATTGTAAAAAAATCAATCCATCAAGAGATTTCCTTCAAAAGTTCAAGATCTATGGCGAAACAGTGTATTTATGATTTTCCATAAAAACAATTGCCATAACCTAGTTGAAAACAAAACAGCAACAATCCAAATCTTGAGAAAATGAAAAATGCGTTTAAGGGTTTTAAAAATTGTAAAAAAATCAATCCATCAAGAGATTTCCTTCAAAAGTTCAAGATCTATGGTAAAACAATGTATTTATGATTTTCCATAAAAACAATTGCCATAACCTACCTGAAAACAAAACAGCAATCATCCAAACCTTGAGAAACTAAAAAATGCATTTAAACTTTTTAAAAATTGTAAAAAAATCAATCCATCAAGAGATTTCCTTCTAAAGTTTAAGATCTACGGTAAAACAATGTATTTATGATTTTACATAAAAACAATTGCCATAACCTAGCTGAAAACAAAACAGCAATAATCCAAACCTTGAGAAACTGAAAAATGCACTTAAACATTTTAAAAATTGTAAAAAAATCAATTCAACAAGAGATTTCCTTCAAAAGTTCAAGATCTATGGTGAAACAATGTATTTATGATTTTCCATAAAAACAATTGCTATAACCTACCTGAAAACAAAACAGCAATAATCCAAACCTTGAGAAACTGAAAAATGCATTTAAACATTTTAAAAATTGTAAAAAAATCAATCCATCAAGAGATTTCCTTCAAAAGTTCAAGATCTATGGTCACACAATGTATTTATGATTTTCCATTAAAACAAATGCTATAACCTAGCTGAAAACAAAACAGCAATAATCAAAATCTTGAGAAAATGAAAAATGCATATAAACATTTTAAAAATTGTAAAAAAATCAATCCATCAAGAGATTTCCTTCAAAAGTTCAAGATCTACGGCAAAACAATGTATTTATGATTTTCCATAAAACAATTGTCATAACCCAGCTGAAAGCAAAACAGCAACAATCCAAATCTTGAGAAAATGAAAAATGCATGTAAGGTTTCAATAGTTGTAAAAAAATCAATCCATCGAGAGATTTCCTTCAATAGTTGAAGATCTACGGCAAAGCAATGTATTTATGATTTTCCATAAAAAACAATTGTCATAACCCAGCTGAAAACAAAACAGCAACAATCCAAACCTTGAGAGAGTGAAAAATGCATACAAAGGTTTTACAAATTGTAAAAAATCAATCCATCTGGGAATTTCCTTAAAAAGTTCAAGATCTATAGTTAAACAATGTATTTTTGATTTTCCATAAAAACAATTGTCATAATCTAGCTGAAAACAAAACAGCAGCAATCAGGGGCGCCTGTAGTTTCAAGCTCAGCAAGAATTTATAATTAATTCTTAAAACACTTTTTCGCCAGTTACTTTGGTCTAGGAAGATAAATAGTTCTTTTTTTCTTCAAAAAAGGAAGGGGAGGGGGGGGTGCTACCATCAACATATCCCACGCGCCGCCACTGAAATTAGATGCGGTTTTTGAAAATCCACGAGTTGTGAATTTTCGAATTGTGTAATACTCGAGCAAAAAATTTAAAAAAAATATAAAACGTGTCGACTAAATTCTACAAAAATTAAACTAGATTTGCAAATCATTGTTTTATCAAATCAAGTGCAGTTTTTGAAAATCCACCAATTATTTCGCGAGTTGTGAATTTTTGAAAATTTTAGTTTTCGAATTGTGTAATACTCGAGCAAAAAATTTAAAAAAAATATAAAACGTGTCGACTAAATTCTACAAAAATTAAACTAGATTTGCAAATCATTGTTTTATCAAATCAAATGCAGTTTTTGACAATCCACCAATTGTTTCGCGAGTTGTGAATTTTTGAAAATTTTAGTTTTCGAATTGTGTAATACTCGAGCAAAAAATTTAAAAAAAATATAAAACGTGTCGACAAATTTCTACAAAAATTAAACTAGATTTGCAAATCATTGTTTTATCATATCGAGTGCAGTTTTTGAAAATCTACCAATTATTTCGCGAGTTGTGAATTTTTGAAAATTTTAGTTTACGAATTGTGTAAATTTAAAAAAATATATATATATATATATATATATATATATATATATATATATATATATATAAAACGTGTCGATAAAATTCTACAAAAATTACATTCGATTTGAAAATAATCGTTTTATCAAATTAAGCAGGGACAGCTCGTTATATAGTGTGTACCAAGGAGCCATGGCACTACCTGTAGTAAGTGGCTCTACCATTAAAATGTTTCACGAGCCGCCACTGGCAGCAATCTAAGCTTAAAGACAATAGAAAATGCATTAAATATTTTGAAAAATTGTAAAAAAATCAATCCATCAAGGTTGTTTCTTCGAACGTTCAATATTTATAGTAAAACAATGTATTTTTGATTTTCCATTAAAACAATTGTCATAACCTAACTGAAAACAAAACAGCAACAATACAAACCTTAAGACAGTGAAAAATGCGTTCAACGATTTTAAAAATTGTAAAATATCAATGCATGGAGAAATTTCGTTCAAAAGTTCAAGATTCATGGTAAAGTAATGTATTTATGATTTCCCATAAAAATAATTGCCATAACGAAGCTGAAAACAAAACAGCAGCAATCCAAACCTTGAGAAAATGAAAAATGCATTTTTCCAGATTATTCAAGAAATTTATGCAAAAATTAGAATAATTGCGTAAGTGCAATATGACTATAAAATCAAGATTCGTTTCCTAAGGATAATCCACGTAATTTAATAAATGCAATTACAGAATCTGCGTAAGTGCTAATTGTTTAGATAAACAATTCACTAATTAAACATTACCAGTAAATACCCTCCATAAACGTCAAACTAATCGCCGGTAATGTCAGCACCTATCAAGCAAAGAAACATCGCATTCCGAAATCTGCACACCAGACACGGTGGAGCCGCCTTCCGAGAAGACGCTCTGTAAACAGACGCAGATGCGTCGGGACGCAAAACGACAAAGTTGCAGTTTATTTCCGAACACACGAGAAGGATTTCGTTGCGTAAGAGTCTAAACTTTGTTGTCTCGCATAAAGAAATTAAATATACCGCGCGTGCACGGACGGAGTTGACGAGAGGAGAAAAAAAAACTTGTTTCTGAAATCGTCCGGAAAGTTCGACATAACAGTCTTTAAAGCATGACAGGAGAGTATGTAAAGTACTATTTTTTAAGACTCCAATGTTAAGGAGTAATTTATGGGGTCGTCACTATTATCCAAATCCATTTCCATACTTGAAGTGTGGGATGTGAAAAACCAGTGACGGTTCGCGGGGTTTTTTCTGGTACGGCCGAGGAACAACAGGTGGTAATACAGATAGGTAGGGTCAGTTGCAGAGACGGCTGGCTGCGTGACCGCACCTATCTGTATCACCACCTCTTGTTCCTCGGCCGTACCAGAAAAAAACCCGCGAACCGTCACTGTGAAAAATGCACAGCCACCTTTGCTTTTTCCCGCTTCTAATTTGAATTATTGGTTGCCTACTAATATATTTTTTTAAACATTAATACCGACGACAAATCTAGTAGAAAGTAATCAATAACATAACCGAATAAATTTCTGTTCCTAATTTAATTAAATTTAGAAATGATTACTTTCATTACCATTCCAATTAGTTTATATTCATCGCGTGACTGTAATTGTTAAAACGTTAGGTAAGTTGGCGTGTCAACGAAAAAAGTACATCGGCTTAATTTAAATTCGATTTGTATGTACGTGACGGCCCGAGGGAAAATACGTCGAATTTTTTTAAATTATTTTCCTCTCGGTTGTTGTTTGTTGCCTTTTTGTAATTAAATTCGTCGATCTGAATGTTGGAAATGTATACGCTCACTTCATTAAATCATCCCTGGGGGCTTTCTTTACGGCCTGAATATTTCTTATTGGAAACTCGTTTCTAAATTGCGAGAAATTGAATTTTATTAATTAGAACTTTTAATCGATTACGAAATTCTAATAAAAAAACGTCGGTGAGATTAAGTAATTAATTACATGTTGACTAATTAAAATGGGAAAATGGTGCGATAAGCAAGGTCCATCCCAAACCCAAAGGCGCGGTGTAATTTATTTCACTCCGATGTAAACTGTTTGGGACCAATTACGGATACCTGTGGGACAAGCGTTCGTAAATTTCCATTAAAATAATTAGGATGAGGTTGTGGTGACGTTTTATGGTGGTTTCCGGTGCCGGATTCGAGGGAATTGTCAACGCACCTCCGGTGGAAACAATGTTTTTTACTTTCGGAAGTCAATTAAAACATTTACATTTACTTGGAATTAATCGTGTACAAAAGGTTTCGCCTGATAACATCGATAAAACAAGTAAATTCAATTATTTAAAGGTTTGTGTTTCTTAAAGTTTTTGTGCTTGACCAGCAGCGTCTTTTGATCACGAAATTTTGATCATTTGAAATTGATCACAAAGTTACAACGTTAATAATAATAATAATAATAATAATCATTTATTTTCCAACAGATTATAAACCTAGTTACAGGGAAATTACAAAATAAAGCTAAAGTATAACATAAACACCTAAAATTAAAATTAATCTAAAGATAACTACTATAACTAACTAAACCATGACAATATTAATAATCTTTTTTTTATAAAGAAGAAGAAACACAGAAGTTACAGTAATTTCAGTAATAATGCGGAAAATTCACTTAATAATAATCATCATTTATAAATTGATTCCTACTTTTTACGAAGAATAAATTTAATTGTATGTTAATTATTTGCTATAAATTTCTGAAAATTTTCGTGTACAGTTGGATTAAAAAAAAAATTCCAACAGAGATCGAACCTGCAACCTCCATATTGCTAGTCTGGGGCGCTGCCAGTTATCATTGGTTTAAAGGAGTGTGCGATCTGGAGGAACTGAAATTGCATGGATATTGGCAGCATCCCAGTCTAGCAAGCTGGAGGTTGCAGGTTCACATATTTGATCCAATAATATTTTCAGAAATTATTTTCTTGCAATTAATTAATGTATAATTAATAATAATAATAATTCGCGTGAGTTGCCATGAAAGTCTTATCTAATGAATTATCTGAATTTCTCAATTAAATTGGGATTCTAAGGTTTTTAATATCCTTTCTCTACGACCGTCATAAAAGTCACACTTTTTTATATGTGATTCTTGAAGCATTCAAAAGGCGCGAAAAAAGTGTCATAGCGGTTTTGCGTTAAAAAAGTGCCTTAGCGGTTCATTTTATAACGCTACTATAAAATTGTTTCCGTCATGAACGTTTCGCACATGTCAATCAGTTCACGTCAAACTTTTATTTAAATTTGTTTAAATCTACGGACGTAGAAAATTTTTGTATGAAACTTGTGAGTAAATTAACTTTTTTCCACTCGTAGGATTTGCTTTCAAACTTTCCTGCTTGTAGAGAAAAGTATTGCTTTACCCACTTGTTGCATAAATAACTATTTTCTACATCTGTTATAATAGTTAGAGTTTTTTTTTTCATTAATTTGCGTTGATAAAATATGTAATTCCTGAAGTGCCACAATATTTAACTGTCAACTACTACTATTAAAATTATGTGAAACTCAGGTCACAAAATATCCTATAATACCTATTTTAATAATTTCTGAAACACCTAATAAAAAATTAGAAGAGTAAGAGACTTGAGGCATCATTTCACAGCTCAAAGATTAATTTTATAATAATTATAATAATAGACGTTTATTGCCCAACAGGAAACATGTCCCAATTACAAAACAACATACAATAATACAATATAATTACAAATATAAATACAATACTCAGATTAACATAATGTACCAAATATCTTATGATTGTTGCTCAAGGTGAGAAAAAATTAAATTTAAAGAGTCACAAAAGATATCACATTCGTGTGACAGTTTATTAAATAATGTAGTCCATAATTTAGTCCATAATTCGTTCGATGAGCAGATATATTAAATGTTGGCTTCTGCCTGCCACTAAAGGATAGTATATGCAGCCTAATTTCCCCCAAAACATCAGAGGAGTCAATTAAATCATGGATCAGTTTATGAAAAAACATTGCGGTCGATTTTTGTCGCCGGGATTCAAGTGACTCAACATTAAACTTACTGAGTAACGTTCTATGATCGAAAACTCTGACAGGATAATAACCTTCCAATTTAAAACATAGTAATTTTAAAAATCTGCGTTGAACACTTGATTTTGTGGAAACCACACTAAGGAGGCATATTATACACTGGAGGATAAAAATAAACACTTGATATTCGTGAAATTTCGACCATTTTCAAACCGCCATAACTTATAACTCGACGTATTTTTAATCGATTTTGATGAATCTTTGAGAGTGAAAAACTTTGAAGTGTGTTCTTTAAAGTCATGCATACGAACTTAAGCGTAACCCCTTTCGTCCCTCTCTAGCACCACAGTGAAAAAAAATTGTCGATTCGATCCACCATAAAGTAAAGACATTAAAATCTGATCGATTTCAAATTTGGTTGAAAAGTCGCTGAGTTATGTGCGAAAAACCTCAAAATGCACTTTTTTCAAACACCCATAACTTGGTGCCAAATCGTCGTAGGAACTTCTTCGTTCTTTGAGTCCTGCAAAGGAAATTGAAATTTTAATGCCTTTATGGTGGATTGAGTCGACAAAATTTTTCCAACTCCGTAGACATCGTCAAAGTTTGACATGGTTTCCAGAAAAAAAAAGAAAATTCACAGGTTCGCTAGAGGGGGCGGAAGGGGTTACTCTTAATTTAGCGTGCATGACTTTAAAGAAGACACTTCAAAGTTTTCCGCCCTTAAAGATTCATCAAAATCGATTTAAAATACGCCGAGTTATGGCGGTTTGAAAATGGTCAATTTCACGAATTTCAAGTGTTTATTTTTTTTCCTTCAGTATAATTTCGGACGCTCAGAAGCATAATAAATTGTAATAAATAATTCTCTTTCAAATAATAACTGGATTATGAAAATTAATTGAATTCCGACAAATAAAGCCAAGAATCTTTGACAATAGCTTTAATATGATGGTTCAAAAAAAATTATAATCATAATAAACACCGAGATCTTTAAAGACTGTAACTTTTTATATTGAAATTTCGTTAATAGTGTAGTTTAATTGAATGGGATTTGTCTTTCTGGCGAAAGACATAGATTTGCACTATTCAAAATTCAATTCTAGTCCATTAACCCGACACCAATCGGAAACCTTAAACAGTTCAACTTGTAAACAGTGACAATCATTGGTATTGTTAATTTTGAGGTCATTTACATAGAGAAGATGTTCACAGTTCATGGTTTCGGACAGATCATTAATACCTAATATTGACCCTTGTGGTACATCTGATGTCGGGAAATAGGAGCCAGATTTGAAATTATTTTAGGTGACATATGATTCAAACTCATTGAGATAAGAGTCTATTAATAATGTTGAGGAATTGCAAAAACCAAAGTTGCTTAGTTGCTTAGATAAGAGAATGTTATGATCAACCTTATCGAACGCTTTCGTCAGATCTGTGTAGATAACATCTAGTTGACCAGCAGAGTCAAGGGTTTCAGCAGTGTTGTGGGTGATTATATAAAGATTGCGTACTGTTGAACGACGTGGTACAAAACCATGCTGTTTTACAGATACATAAGGTTTAATGTGACTATACATTTGGTCATATCGTAACCTTTAATCCTCATTGCAATGCGGTAACTTATCGTAAAATTGGTAACAGTTTTTAGGCATCAGAGGTATTTGAGGTCATTCCACTTATCTTTAGTTATTGCATTTTGGGGAAACTGCTTTTCATCAAAGTTAAATTTTTTATACATTTTTTTTGTTTGTTGGGATAATCATAAAATAACTCATTATGGAGGAGAGACGCTCTGTAGGGGAAAAGTTTTTCCCTTGCACTTTTTATAATTTCTATTTATTTGTAGGGCATAAACATGTCTTTAGTTTTTATTTTTATTGCATTTTCAATTGCGGGCACTATGTATCTCATTTTTTAAAAAACTTTTGATGAACCATCACATTTTCTTTCATTGCCAAACTCAATAGCGCATTGTTGAGTGTACAATTTACATTTTGATTGGAGTACACTACCGCCACATCTTACTCTTATTTTTTTTAAGGTGTTCTTCAATTTCTTTCACTAAGCACGTACCAAACGTGGAAGAAACTAAGGTGGTTGCATATTCAGCAAACGAATAACAGTGCACAGTGTTCGCCTTATATTTGGTATTAGGAAGTATGACTATAAATCTGAAAAATTTGCTGTACTAAATTGGTTGAATATGACGGATAGGAACTTTACATTGTGGTATTCTGACTATAAGGTTATTCATTTCCGATCTCCTCCTTACCTACACAATTGTGTTTCGCACAGATTTACTCATCAGGTCGGTAGTTTTTGAAAGATCGTTCTCGTATAATATTTATAAATTATATAATGGAATACCTTTGAACCTGAAATCACTCACAGGAATTTAAGAAACATTTGCGAGCATTTATATTGAGAAATAAGCTGTAAAAGTTGCAAAGTTAGTTATTTACATTGCAAGACCGTTATATAGAAATTTAAAGGCGAGCACAGAAAGCTAACGAAGCTGCGAATATTGCGTATTAGACCTGTTACCGATAAAATCGAAAAGGTGTCGTGTTAGGACTTTAAGCAGTGGTTATGTAAAAAGGATGCCGATGCTCTAGACGAAAATGTGATGCGCGCCTATATGTTGGAGCGTTACGTTTCTGTTATTTTATCATATTCCTAGCTCTGTAGGTGAAAAATTAAGTTCCCTCGTCAAGGACAACAAACACCACGAATGTTATCACCCACTTACGGTACCTGTAACCATGGATGCAATAGTTACGTTGTCGGTGGCGGAAAAAATCCATTGCAGTATAATAACGCAATAACTAAAATGTTTAATCAAGGTATGCTTAAAAATCTGACAGATATTTTTATGTATATTTTGTTTACTCAAAAAATATATAAAATGTCATCGAATTTAGGAATATAGATATTCCAGATGAAATTCTTCAAGAAGCTGAAGAAGCTAACAACAAATTATTGCCAGAGAAGTCCAAAGGCCGTTATGAAAAGGAGCTGAAGACTTTTAACGAGTGGAGAAAAGCCAAAGCGGTTGGTACAGTTTTAAATGAAATTCCTTGGTTTAGCTCAAATTATACGGGACATTGTCTGAGACGTAGTGGTGCCAGTATGATTGTAGAGTCTGGCTTGGAGTCTGGTTGGAAATCACCGAAGGTGGCAGAAGGATATATAGAACAATGTTTTATATAATAATTCAAAATATCGAAAGATGTGAGACGTTTCAAATAAAATATGTTGCCATGGTATCCACGTCAACAGCTCGTAATTTTTTTCACATTTCGGGTACGTAATATCGATATCATGCATCCATATCCACAATGTAATGACATCCTTTATCAAAAACCAGGATGTAAAATGTAAAACAGGATCACCAGTGCGTTTTACTTTACCTAGTTTATGGTGAAGACGGCCAGATGTCTTTGATGCAAAAGAAGGAAAAAATTAAAAAATAAAAACTTATTCAATATTTGAAAACTAAGGCTTACTTGTTTAATCACGCCCGCGGGATATCCATACAAATAAGGAAATCACCACTGTTTAATCACCGCTGATCCCACCAGATTTATTTTCACAAATTTGATATATAACTTATAGCGCCATCTAGTAATGCTAATGTGTACATGCAAATAGAAATTAGAACTATCAACAATTCGTGAAAACAAATTTTTCTTATTTTCAACATAAAAATTCCTTAATGTGAAAAATATTGTATAATATTCGTGCGTAATCGGTTTTACTGCGTTCACGGACATTACTGTAATGTCCGCTTACGCAGTAAAACAGTCGATTACGCACTTATATTGTAAATATATATTACACGGGCTAGCCCGTAAGAAGTCTCGTAACCCCTAGAGACGGAGCTAAATAAACAGTTATTTAAAATGCCCATAAAAATAATCACACTACTCCTAATCTAAACGGACATTTAATTTAATTTAGTTTTAGTTTAGTAAATTAGTAGGTTAAATGGAAGAGCAGTAAGAGGTAGCTACTTCACTGAACATCGTCTACTCTTGCCATGGTATTTCTTGTACTTTTATTTTTATTTTTTTCGCAATAAAGGCAATTTATTATTATTATTATCATGGTTTTGAAAGTTATAAAAGAGTATAGTTGTGAACGGCCACCTTCATCTTGTTATTTGACGCAATAGCTTACTAGTTATAAACATCATAACAGGAAGAAATGCGATTTTCATACTTCGCTTCGCCTATGTTATTGATTTTGTACTGAAAACATACATCGCATTGATTTTTTTGGCATGTGCCATTCAGTCACATCGAATATGTAATTTTTGTATTTTTAATTTTTGGGCTGAATAAATGAACAAATGAATACATGAATAATGTCAGACGTATACACAACAACCATGGACCCGACCGAATACTTCTCGATCCCCGGCACAAAGGACCAACGAATGGTCTAAGCGCTGCGACCATTTGGTCGCCCTCCACAAACCATCAATCAAAATCATCATCTCGATCCCCGAAAAATCCTTCGGCGGGGCTGGGATTCGAACCCACACAGCCGCGGTGCAGCCGGCATAAGCGCTCGCCTCTGCCCACTACACCAACGGGCCGCCCCATCGCATTGATCTTTGCGTGGATTGAAAATCTTAGTCTCATTTCTTTGCACTTCAAATCGAATGTGTTTGTTGACGTTATCATTTTGGCAATTTCTTTAATACAAATCGTATTAGTGACGTGTTAAAGCACAAACGTAAATTAGGCATGCCATTGAGGAAACAATCAAGGTATTGTTTACGAGCCACAACAACTTTACTGGAAAGGCAATTGTTGTCAGTCATGGTCTCTTGGTACTGTTAAAATTTCCAGTAGTAGATCTCGTTTGACGAGAGTTTTCTGACAACACTGTTCCTAAAGATTTTGAATTGTTGTTTTCTGGATTTAGCATACCGATAGTTATGCAGGCTTTTAGATAATGTCTCAAAGTTGAATTTTTCAATCCCAAAGTTTTAAGGCAAACTTGAAGACGTTCATTAACTTTGAGGTGGTATTTATAAGTGAAGTGTACTTTTTCAGAAGCAGTTTCTCTTTTTAGCCATAGACTACGACTAATGATGCTATAAACATTTTTTTTCTTGCACCAAAGAGACCTTTCATCTCGCTTAATTTTGTCCCACATATAACCGACTATTTTTGCAAGTATAATTGCACGGTTTTTATGACAAGTCTCTCATGTTTAGAGAGTCGTGGAGTGCTACGCTGTCGCTCAATTTGTCTCGATAATCAACGTACACTAAATCCAAAATCTCGCGTCACCTGTGGATAAAGTTTGCGACGAATCAGAAAATATTCGCAGAGAACGAGATAACAAATCTCCAAATTGAAGATGAGAGCAAAAAAGACAATACATTTATTGAGACACTTTTACAAATGACCTCAACAGGATATTGACCAGAGGTCTTTCAGCCTTTGAAGATGAATTATCATTTCACGACGATTCTGTGTCTATATTTACATTATTTTCTGGCTGAATAATGATTAGCTTTCAGCTCCGTCTCTCTTGAAATTTAAGATGGTAACTGCGCAACTCGCCACGAGATTTTGGTACTTCTCTACAGCTCTCCTTGCTTCAGATTCCTCCCTTCGCCATGTATTCAGTTCTGGAATAGGCTTCCTCTTCCGCTGCCCGCACAGCACATCAATGTTGCAGAAAGATTGCATAGAGGTTGCATTGCAATAATTTCAATATTGCAATTGTGTTTCAGAACATATCAGATATATTGCAGCAATATTGCAGAAATAACTAAATGTGCGCCATTTGCACTGCAATATTGCAAAAATATATACTATGCATCGTTCTCGAATTTGGTTCGGCATCAAATGAAGACAATGGTTCTGCACCCACTTATTTTAAATTAATTTCACTTCCGTTAATTTCTGGTTTAGCATCCACCTCTCAATTAATTCCACTTGCGTCAATTTGATCATTTTTTTTAAATTGATTTATGAAAGTAATATTTTCTTCTTGAGTGCTGTGAATTAATTCATCTAGACCCATTTGGCTATTAATATTTCCGTCCTGTAATGCAAGTTTAAAAATAGGTTAATATTCAAGCTCTAGACAAGTTTTAGAATCAAATAATGATTTAAAAAAATAAAAAATCAACATAGCACCAACTTGTTGGGCGTTTCAAAGACACCACAACATGACATAACTGACTAATATTGTCTGTTAAAATTTAATTATTTTATACCAAAATACCGGTTTTCAGTTTAACATAGTCGGAGGTCATGGGGATTTAGGAGCCCCTCTCCCAGGAGGAGTCAAATAAAATTTCAAAAAAATTTACAATATGAGCGATTTCAACGATTTTGAAACCTAATTTTTAACCTTGAGTTAACCTTTAAAATGCGTTTTTCTATTTTGCGTCTAAAACGGAGTCATTAACGCACTCATATGGGTTCGTTAATGGTTCGCCGAGTGCTTTAATAATTTAATTTTTCAAGGTTGGCACCGTTGATTTTCAGAGCTGTCTACCTGTGCTAAATTTTCGGCGAGATAGTTTCGAGGTTGTGTGATGTGTGGAAATCGCAAACTAATTTTAAATTGAAATGTCAATTATCAGTATTACCAACCACCATACAATTTTCTAAATATGTATGGGCGATTTTTAAATTTAGAAATGGAATAAAAGGGGCAAAATAGAAAAAATAATATTAAGAACGACCATGGCAAAAAAAGGCGATAAACAGTCAAGTGAAACATTTTCCGGGACATATTTTTCGCATAACGGATGGTGGTACTACTCTTTGCAATCTCTTGTGTTCTAAATTTGGACGCGTGCGATAAAACTGTACTTACTAAACTCGTTCTTTAGCGCACTATTAAGTAAACATTTCCTCAAGATGAAAATTATTCATAGTGTTTTAAACACTCGAAATTTTTTCCACATTACGATATCGATAATGGTATTTTTAAAATTTTCTGTTCACTATTAAGTAAACATTTTCACTACATAAAAATAATTTATAATCGTTTTAAACGCTCAAAATAATTTCCACGGTACGAAACTAAACAATCTGTAATCGTATTTTTAAAATTGTTTTCTGCCGGCGATAAAATTTTGAATAGACCGTAATATTAAACGTGCACAGTTCTACGGATATTTATCGCTCGGAGCACATGCTAATTTCCTGTTTTCCCTGCATGCCTGCTCAATAAACCATCCGCATATACACACTGAGCTTCATATACGCGCAAATAAATGTGGAGTATTGGACAGGTACAAAAATATTTTGTCGAAATTAAACCGGGACCGATAAACCGTTCAAGCTTTAAATCCGCTCCAATGGTGTTCGCTTTCGACGACTGAAATTTGTCCGGTCATGTAAAAAAAAATCGTAACCAATTAATTACACGGCGTATTTAAAATTTTGTACACGTACACAGATTATGGGAGAAAATAATTTAATATGTTATGTAAATGTTGGACTTACTTATGGTTAATAATGTGATAAATAAACACTTGCTTTTTTTACTTCCTCCTCTCAAGAACATAAAATCGTTTAATTTGATGTATAAAATGACAAAAAATTAAAACTCAATATGATAAGTAAGTAAAAAATGGTGACGTGGCCATCATGTTACTTTCTTCGATTATTTGATGGTATAATAGTTATTTATATTTATAGATTAATTCATTATTTTCAATATTTTAAATCGAGAGTTTCACATGATCGAATAGTAATGACGTTTAAAACGTCAAAAATATGAAGGGTAAAAATGACAAATTATTTTTCAAATTCTAATAATCTTTACTGTAAGTTTACTGAAAAACTAAAAAAAAATCCTGAAAAAGATTTCTAAAAATAGTGCTGATCAATAGTCCTAAAAATAATCTAATAAAAATCCAGAACAAGAAAGTCTTGAAAGAAAATGATTTCTAAAGATAGTGGTAAATAAAAAGTCATAAAAAACCTAATAAAAGTCCTGAACAAGTCTTGAAAAAAGTCCCGATAAAAAAAGTCCTGAAAAAAGAGTCCTGACACAAAAATGTCTTGGAAAACAAGTCCTTCAAACAGACCAGAAATAAAGCCTAAAAGAAAGTCCTGAAAAAAGAGTTCTGTCACAAAAAGGTCCTGAGAAACAGTTTCGGAAATAAAGTCTTAAAAAAGTACTGTTAAAAAGTTGTGAAAAAAGTCGTGCAAAAAGAGTCCTGAAAAATTAAGTCTTCATATAAAACAGCAGAAATAAATGTCGTTAAATCCCGAAAGAAGTCCAAAAAAAAAATCCTAAAATAAGTCTTCAATTTCAATTTATTTACGGAAAATCACTTTTCTACAAAATAATGTAATAATCTTTTACATATAAAAACTATAAACATATAAACAGGTAAATGAAAAAGTAAATATTAGCCCAAGTGGCATGAAGTAATATAAGAAACATAAAGAAGGAACAGTAATCTTGGTGTTACTAAATGTCAAGTCAAAAAATTCCTGAAGAAAGTCTTTAAAAAGCCCCGAAAGAGAGTCCTGATAAAATACCCTGAAAGAATGTCCAGTTATAAATTTAAAAATGGTGATGTGACCATCATGTTACTTTCTCCGACTTGATGGAATAATTTATTTTTACGCTTTCTTGGTTTATTTTCAATTGAAATCATATTTTAAATGTACATCGAGCGTTGTGTAAACTCGGATGAAACTGACGTTTAAAACGTCAAAATTATGAAACACGGAATAATTATACTTCAAATTTAAAAACTCAGTTTACTCAAAAACTAAAGGGATTTCGAAAAAAACTTATTCTTTATAAGTTGTTCATTTGGGCATTTTCTGCAATTATTATTAACATAAATTTGCTGTAACTATTATCGTTTTATAATTATAAACCAAAAATTAGAAAAAAAATAATAAATTTTTTTCTCGAATAAAAATGATTTTATAAAAAATATTTTCAAGCAAAAGATGTTAATTTCTTTGTTGTCTTCAATGTTTGTTTTAATGTTTTTGTGATATTTTTCATATTTAAGAAAATATTGGCAAAAAACAAAAAACAGTTAAGGTAAACGCCCACTTCCGGTATACGAAATTTTACCAAAAGCTTTTCAGTTCTTCGGATTATCAAATAAGGCGTATGTTGAAAGTTTCATATCAATTGCTCTATTAGTTTTTGAGATACAGCGCACACAGAGAGACACACAGACACAAAAAAAAATTCCAGAAATTGTTGAAATGGCATCTAGGGACCCCAAAACGGATATTTCCGTAAAAAAAATTTTTGAAAAAAAAATCACGATCCCAATACTTTCTCGTACTTCGTAACGGAGAAAGTAAAAAAGTTATGAGAATAACATCGTAAAAAAATACAAAAAAAACATTTCTGAAAAAAACCCTGTAAAAGGATAATTTAATAAGTAAGACCTGAAAAAGTTCTGAAGAAATTGTCCTTAAAAATATTAATACTTTAAATGTCCTGAAATATGTATAGTACTGAAAAAAAGTAGGAAAAGAAGGAAAAGGAAAAAAAAAATCCCGAAAAAATAATTCTGAAAAAAGCAATGATGAAAAGAATCTTGAAAAGAAGTCCTAAACAAGAGGTTCCTACGAAAGTCTCGAAAAAGTGTCCTGGAGGAACAGTCCTGGAAATAAAATCGTACTTTTTCTTTACCTGTTTATATGTTCATATTTTTTATATGTAAAAAATTATTACATTATTTTGTAGAAAGGTGATTTTCCGTAAAAAAATTGAAATTGAAATTGAAGAAAGAGTATTGCCAAAAGCTGTGAAAAAATGTCCTGAAAAATAGTCTTCATACAAAATACCAGAAATACATATTCCGAAAAAGGGTCCTAAAAAGTTCAGACAAAGAGTCCTGATGAAATATCACAAAAAAATATCCTGTAAAACATTACCCTGAAATAAACTAAATAAACAAAAAAAATCTGAAAAAAGCATTGTAAAAAGTCCTTAAAAAGATCTGAAGAAATTGTCCTGAAAAAGAAATCCCAAGTGTTGAAAAAGTTCTGCAAAAAGGCCTAAAATAAATCCTTAACAAAAATCCTAAAATAAAAAGTTTTGAAAAAGTCCTGCAAAAAGGGCTAAAATAAATCCTTAACAAAAATCCAAGAAAATTTTTGTTAAAAATATCTGAAAAAGTCTTTAAAAAGATCCAAAAAAGGCCATGAAAAGAAATATTTTTAAAAATGTCATGAAGAAAATTTTGAAAATTTTTTCTTGAAAAATTTGCTAAAAATTAATCCTGAACAAAGAGTTCTTAAGAAAGTCCAGAAAACGTCCGGAGAAACAATTCCTGATAAAATTTCGAAAAGAAATTCTGAAAATAAAGGTCCTGAAAATAAGTCTTGAAAAATATTTCTTAAAAAGTCCTGAAAAAGAATCCTCATAGAAAAAAAAGTCATTAAAAAAGACCTGAAAACATTGTCCTGAAGTCCCAAAATGGCTAAAAGAACAAAAAACTGTTAAGGTAAATATTCGGAAATACGAAATTTTAGCAAAAGCTTTCCAGTTCTTCGGATTCTGAAATAGCACTTACGTTCGAAGTTTCATGATCATTTCTGTATTAGTTTTTGAGATACAGCGCGGACAGTTATGTAGAGAAAAAATGGTGATGTGGCCATCATGTTATTTTCTCCGATTTGATGGTATCATTTATTTTTACGTTTTCATGGTTTATTTTCAATTTAAATCATATTTTAAATGTACATCGAGCGGATGAAACTGACGTTTAAAACGTCAAAATTATGAAAGATGGAAAAATTATACTTCAAATTCAAAAACTCGGTTTACTCAAAAACTAACGAGATTTCGAAAAAAACTTATTCTATAAAAGTTGTTCATTTTGGCATTCTCTACAATTATTATTCACATAAATTTGCTGTAACTATTAACGTTTCATAATCATAAACCAAAAATTAAAAAAAAAAAAAATTCTCGAATAGCAATGATTTTATGAAAAATATTTTCAAGCAAAAGATGTTCATTTCTTTGTTGTCTTCAATGTTTGTTTAAATGTTTTTGTGATATTTTTCATATTTAAGAAAATATTGGCAAAAAACAAAAAACAGTTAAGGTAAACACTCATTTCCGGTGTACGAAATTTTACCAAAAGCTTTTCAGTTCTTCGGATTGTCAAATAAGACGTATGTTCAAAGTTTAATATTAATTGCTCTATTGAGATACAGCGCACACAACAGACACACACACAGACACACACACACACAGACACAAATTTTTTTTTCCAGAAATTGTTGAATTGGCATCTAGAGACCCCAAAACGGATATTTCCGTAAAAAAAAATTGAAAAAAAAATCATGATCAATATACTTTCTCGGTACGGTGAAAGTAAAAAATAATTCAAATTTTGGTGGTCTAGAATTATGAATTGATAGTAGTTACATCATATTTATATTAACACCTTTTGAGCGAGCGCTATGACCAAGGTGACTTACCTGTGTAGCGGGTTGGATTTGCAACGCAAGCGAAAATATTGCGCGCGCCGTCGTGTATGTTGAACTGTATGCAACCCATTCTGCATGTTTGTGTCTAAAAATAGACGGCCCGCCTATAGCACACAGTTCGCAAAGTGTCTACAAATAGACGCTCCCGCTCAAGTGTGTTAATAATAATTGCAGAAAATGCCGAAATGAACGACTTGAAACAATACGTTTTTTGCGTAATCTTTTTGGTTTTTTTTGGTCAAGATTATTAAAGTTTGAAGTATAATTTTTTATCTTTCATAATTTTGACGTCTTATCCGATACTGCAAAACGCTCGATTAAATTTTTTTTTTCAACTCAATTCAATTTTAATTTTAATTTTGACGTCTCATCCGATAGTGCAAAACGCTCGATTTACATTTTTTTTTCAACTCAATTCAATTTCTATTTCAGGTAAGTCATCAAATAAAAAAAATAAATATATTTGTTTAAACATAAAATAACAAACATTTTTTGAATGCTACGATTGCGATATTTTTTAAAATAAACTTCCAAGTTTAAATTGAAAACTCTTACAAAGCCGCATTGTGTACTTCCTGCGTAATCCAACGAAATAATGCCCCGGCCCTAAAATCTTCCTGGATTTACGTCTAAATTGAATTCATCCAGGAGGACCCGCCGTTCGTCCCGTAAGTATGTATATTTTTCCTCCGAGAAATGTTCTGTAAACACAATCAACCGCATTAATATTCATCGAGCGAAAAACAAACTTGCTCTGGATGCAGGGATGTTATTTAGTCCCTATGTTTGTCAGAAAATAAGAGATTTTAAATATTTATATATTTATAAAAAAAACAATTATTGTCAACATACATTTGCTGTAGCTATTATCGTTTCATAATTATAAACCAAAAATGAAAAAAATTAAATAATTTTTTTTCTCGAATAACAATGATTTTACGAAAAATGTTTTCAAACAAGATATGCTCGTTTCTTTGTTGTCTTTAATATTTGTTTAAATTTTGTTGCGATATTTTTCATATTTAAGAAAATATTGGCAAAAAACAAAAAACAGTTAAGGTAAACGACCACTTCCGGTGTACGAAATATTACCAAAAGCTTTTCAGTTCTTCGGATTATCAAATAAGACGTATGTTCAAAGTTTCATATCAATTGCTCTATTAGTTTTTGAGATACAACGCGCACAGACACACACGCACACACACAAAAAAAAATGTTTTCCAGAAATTGTTAAAATGGCATCTAGGGACCCCAAAACGGATATTTCCGTAAAAAAATTTTTGAAAAAAAATACACGAATAAACCCCTTGGAACTTTTGTTAAAAAATGCAACTTTCTTAATAATCATCGTAGACTATTGAAATATACCTTCTTTTTCTTCAGAAAAACGAGAGAAATGATTGATTGCCGTTAAAAAATTTCAGCCATCTTCAAAAGCAAAAAATTTTCTCTTTAAAACTTTTTTCTGATCTATTTTAATTTTTTCTCTGGACTTTTCTTCATGACTTTTGTTTAAGCACTTTCTCTTAGAATTTTTCTAGAGAACTTTATTTGCAGTACTTTTCATTCAGAACTTTTTTAAACCGTTTTTTTTTCTGGACTTATTCTGGACTTTCTTTCAGGATTAATTTTTAGGACTTTTTCAGATTTATTTTAATCTGTAGTTTTTCTCCGGACGTTTCTTCATCACTTTTGTTTAAGCACTTTCTCTTAGAATTTTTCTAAAGCACTTTATTTGCAGCACTTTTTTTCGGGACTTTATTTTCAGGAATTTTTTTTCGTGACTTTATTTTAGGACTTTCTTTCGGGTGTTTCAGGTCTTTGTTTCGTGCTATTTTTAACTTACCTTTAGTACTTTCTTTTCAGGACTTTTTTTGGATTTTTTCATGACTTTTTTGAGACTTTTTAAGGACTTTTTATTGGAATATTTTTCAGGTTTTTTTAGGGCTTACTTTTAGAATTTTCAATAGAACTCCATTTGAAGGACTTCGCTTTTAGGACTTTTTTCAGTTTTTTTTTAAGGACTTTTAACTAGTTTTTTCTAACAGGACTATCTTCAGGATTATTTTATCAAGATTTTCCTCAGGGCATTTTTTAAATTTTCATTTTTTTCGATTTTTTCTTCAAAACTTTTTGTCGGGACTTATTTAGGGTTTTTTTAGGGCACTTTTTAGCATATTTATCGTTTTTTTAAGGGCTTTTTTCGGGATTGTTTCAGGACTTTTTTCTGACGTTTTTTGAGGACTTTTCTTAAAGCTCTTTAAATACATTTTTATCAGGACGTTTTTTCAGGGCTTATTTTCAAGACTTTTTCAGCACAATTTTCAGGACTTTTCTAACAACATAAATATTAGAAATTAACAATAAAAAAAATTAATTTAAGAATCTCGATGTTTAAAATTATTTTTTTAAAGCACAATAAATACCTCGTCGCAATGACAAGATAGTCCCGGGGGCGAATCCAGAAGGTTTCCAAGAAGGTGTGTGTGTGTGTAAGTCTTAGTTGACAGTCCGAAGAACTGAAAAGATTTTGGTGCACCGGAAGCGGGTATTTACTTTGAGCGTTGTTTGTATTTTTCTGTTCATTTTTTAATTATGAAAAATATTACAAAATCATTTGAACAAATATTGAATATGGACTTTATTTTTCGGAACTTTTTTGGATATTGACTCTTTGTGGGACTTTCAGGACTTATTTCAAGACTTTATTCAGGACTTTTTACCAGACCCTGTTTGCAGGACTGTTTTTTCGGGACTTTTTTCGGAGCTGTCTCTTCAGGACTTATTTTTCAGGATTCTTTTCAAGACTTGTCGAGATTTTTTTTTTCAGAACTATTTTAATCAGGTGTTATTTCTCAGGACTTTTTCCAGGACTTTTGTTTCAGGACTTTAAAAAAAAAATATAGAATTTTTTTTGCAGGACTTTTTTGTGACTCTATTTCAGGACTATTCTTAAAAAAATTTACCGAGTTTTTCAGGCCTTTTTTTGAGACATTTTTTTCTGGACTTATTCTGCATTGTCTTTCAGGATTCATTTTTAGGACTTTTATAACAGAACTTTTTTCAGGACTTCCTTCTCAGGTCTGGATTTTTTTTTCGGACTTTTTCTCAACTCTCTTCGGGAATTTATTTCGAGACTTTCTTTTATGACTTTTTTCGGACTTATTTTTCAGGAATTTTGTTTTTAAGACTATTCCCTCAATACATTCTTTTCAAGACTTTTTCAGAACGATGTATTTTAATCTGGATTTATTTTTAAGAATTTTTCATTACTTTTTTTCAAGACTTTATTAACAGAACTTTTTTAGAATTTATTCAAGACTTATTTTTCACGACTTTTCTTAGCGCATTTTCGGATTTTTCTCAGGACTCTTTTTTGTGACGTTTCGCAGAATGTTTTGTGGATTTTATTTTCAAGACTTTTTTGTAAGGATTTTTTTTTTTACTTTATTTTTATGACTTTTTTTAATGTTTGTAATTTATATCATTTGACATTTTTTTGCAAAATGAATAACACGTAGCGAGAACACTGTGCGTTTTATTCGCGACAAAAAAGGACCACTTTTATCGGTGTTTTTCAAGAGAATAGATTCACACGGCATTACTTTGTTGTAGTTAATTCTCTTGATGCTACACACGCTAAAATAAGGGTAACATCTGAAATTAAACTCTTGTTGTGTTTCTTATTGTTGTATTTGGTTACCTGAGACGGTTTGACGCGTTTCAAATTTAATTTTTTAACAACAACGTGTAGATAAGAGTCTACTTAAATGATTTAACGCATGAAATTTTGGGTAAAATTGTTTATAACTTTTTTATGATTTTTTTTTCTCGGGTCCACCCAAACTAAATAGATAATATAGCGAACTTTCAAAGTCCAATATGTCACTGTTTGATGCGTTCAAAATTAAATTTTTTAACAATAACGTGTAGATAAGAGTCTACTTAAATGATTTAACGCATGAAATTTAGGGTAAAATTGTTTATAACGTTTTTATGAATTTGTTTTTCTTGGGTCCACCAAAACTGAATAGATAATATAGCAAACTTCAAAGTCCAATATGGCACTGTTTGACGCGTTTCAAATTTAATTTTTTAACAACAACGTGTAGATAAGAGTCTACTTAAATGATTTAACGCATGAAATTTTGGGTAAAATTGTCTATAACTTTTTTATGAATTTTTTTTCTCGGGTCCACCCAAACTAAATAGATAATATAGCTAACTTTTAAAGTCCAAAATGGCACTGTTTGACGCGTTTCAAATTTAATTTTTTAACAACAACGTGTAGTTAAGAGTCTACTTAAACGATTTAACGCATGAAATTTTGGGTAAAATTGTTTATAACTTTTTTATGAATTTTTTTTCTCGGGTCCACCCAAACTAAATAGATAATATAGTCAACTTTCAAAGTCCAAAATGGCACTGTTTGACGCGACTATCCTCTTTGGGAGATGTAGCAAAATCCTTTCGTGTAATTCACCTTTTTTTTTAAATAAAAATCCCGTGAAGCACATCCACAAGAGGAATTTCTGCGTATTCAACACGAAGTCATTAAACAGTAAACCGCATTGCTGCTGCCTACGTGGCACGAGCTCTCGTTAGAGATTGTTAACGTCTCTCTCTCTCTCTCTCCGTCTCCGTCTTTCTGATGGACGGCAATTGTTTCGGTATTCCGTGGGTATCACCTTACTCGGGGAATCTCTGGAAGAATCGAGGCGATTGTCTGGGCATTTAGACGGCGGCAACATAAATCCCGGATAATTGCCTCATTTGCCTCCCAATTGACGGGAACGTGGCCATTTGTCCGAGGCCCCGGAATCCGTGTATTTATTCTAAATTGAGATTATCGTTAATGGTCAAACTGTACGAGGCAGGGAATTATGGTAACGAGGTGGAGTTATTGTCGACCACCTGTGTGCGGTGTTAAGCTGACGGTTTTAATCGTTATTACCGGATTTGTGTTTTAAAGTTTATTAAAAGTTCTTTGTGGTTTAAGGGCATTAAAAGAGATTTAAAGGATTTGAATAAAATTGATGTTGTTTCGGTTCAATTGTTTCTTTTTTTGCTCGAGTATTGAACAATTCAAAAACTAAAATTTTCAAAAATTCACAACTCGCGAAATAATTGGCGGATTTTTAAAAACTCAATTTAATTTTATAAAAAAAATGATTTGCAAATCTAGTTTAATTTTTGTAGAATTTAGTCGACACGTTTTATATTTTTTTTAAATTTTTTGCTTGAGTATTGAACAATTCGAAAACTAAAATTTTCAAAAATTCACAACTCGAGAAATAACTGGCGGATTTTCAAAAACACAATTTAATTTGATAAAACAATGATTTGCAAATCTAGTTTAATTTTTGTAGAATTTAGTCGACACGTTTTATATTTTTTTTTTATTTTTTGCTCGAGTATTGCACAATTCGAAAACTAAAATTTTCAAAAATTCACAACTCTGGAAATAATTGGCGGATTTTCAAAAACTCAATTTAATTTGATAAAACAATGATTTGCAAATCTAGTTTAATTTTCGTAAAATTTCGTCGACACGTTTGATATTTTTTTTTAATTTTTTGCTCAAGTATTGCACAATTCGAAAACTAAAATTTTCAAAAATTCACAACTCGCGAAATAATTGGCGAATTTTCAAAAACTCAATTTAATTTGATAAAACAATGATTTGCAAATCTAGTTTAATTTTTGTAGAATTTCGTCGACACGTTTTATATATTTTTTTAAATTTTTTGCTCGAGTATTGCACAATTCGAAAACTAAAATTTTCAAAAATTCACAACTCGCGAAATAATTGGCGGATTTTCAAAAACTCAATTTAATTTGATAAAACAATGATTTGCAAATCTAGTTTAATTTTTGTAGAATTTCGTCGACAAGTTTTATATATTTTTTTAAATTTTTTGCTCGAGTATTGCACAATTCGAAAACTAAAATTTTCGAAAATTCACAACTCGGGAAATAATTGGCGGATTTTTAAAAATTCAATTTAATTTGATAAAACAATGACTTGCAAATCTAGTTTAATTTTTGTAGAATTTAGTCGACACGTTTTATATTTTTTTTTATTTTTGCTCGAGTATTGCACAATTCGAAAACTAAAATTTTCGAAAATTCACAACTCGGGAAATAACTGGCGGATTTTCAAAAACTCAATTTAATTTGATAAAACAATGATTTGCAAATCTAGTTTAATTTTTGTAGAATTTCGTCGACAAGTTTTATATATTTTTTTTAAATTTTTTGCTCGAGTATTGCACAATTCGAAAACTAAAATTTTCGAAAATTCACAACTCGGGAAATAATTGGCGGATTTTCAAAAAATTAATTTAATTTGATAAAATAATGATATGCAAATTTAGTTTAATTTTTGTGGAATTTCGTCGACACGTTTTATATATTTTTTTAAATTTTTTGCTCGAGTATTGCACAATTTGAAAACTAACATTTTCAAAAATTCACAACTCGCGAAATATTTAGTGGATTTCCAAAAACTGCACTTAATTTGATAAAATAATGATTTGCAAATCTAGTTTAATTTTTTTAGAATTTAGTCGACACGTTTGATTTATTTTTTAATTTTTTCTCGAGTATTGCACAATTCGTAAACAAAAATTTTCAAAAATTTACAACTCTGGAAATAATTGCGGATTTTCAAAAAATTAATTTAATTTGATAAAACAATGATTTGCGAATGTAGTTCAATTTTTGTAGAATTTCGTCGACACTTTTTATATTTTTTTAAAATTTTTTGCTCGAGTACTGCACAATTAGAAAACTAAAATTTTCGAAAATTCACAACTCGGAAAATAATTGGCGGATTTTCAAAAACTCAATTTAATTTGATAAAACAATGATTTGCAAATCTAGTTTAATTTTTGTAGAATTTCGTCGACACGTTTTATATCTTTTTTTTAATTTTTTTTCTCGAGTATTGCACAATTCGAAAACTAAAATTTTCAAAAATTCACAACTCGCGAAATATTTAGTGGATTTCCAAAAACTGCACTTAATTTGATAAAACAATAATTTGCAAATCTCGTTTAATTTTTGTAGAATTTAGTCGACACGTTTTATATTTTTTTTAAATTTTTTGCTCGAGTATTGCACAATTCGAAAACTAAAATTTTCAAAAAATCACAACTCTGGAAATAACTGGTGGATTTCCAAGAACTCAATTTAATTTGATAAAACAATGATTTGCAAATCTAGTTAAATTTTTGTAGAATTTCGTCGACACGTTTTATATTTTTTTTGGATTTTTTGCTCGAGTATTGCACAATTCGAAAACTAAAATTTTCAAAAATTCACAACTCGGGAAATAACCGGCGGATTTTCAAAAACTCAATTTAATTTGATAAAACAATGATTTGCAAATCTAGTTTAATTTTTGTAGAATTTCGTCGACACGTTTTATATTTTTTTTAATTTTTTGCTCGAGTATTGCACAATTCGAAAACTAAAATTTTCAAAAACTCACAACTCGCGAAATAATTGGTGGATTTTCAAAAACTCAATTTAATTTTATAAAACAATGATTTGCAAATCTAGTTTAATTTTTGTAAAATTTCGTCGACACGTTTGATATTTTTTTTTTAATTTTTTGCTCGAGTATTGCACAATTCGAAAACTAAAATTTTCGAAAATTCACAACTCGGGAAATAATTGGCGAATTTTCAAAAACTCAATTTAATTTGATAAAACAATGATTTGCAAATCTAGTTTAATTTTTGTAGAATTTCGTCGACACGTTTTATATATTTTTTTAAATTTTTTGCTCGAGTATTGCACAATTCGAAAACTAAAATTTTCAAAAATTCACAACTCGCGAAATAATTGGCGGATTTTCAAAAACTCAATTTAATTTGATAAAACAATGATTTGCAAATCTAGTTTAATTTTTGTAGAATTTCGTCGACAAGTTTTATATATTTTTTTAAATTTTTTGCTCGAGTATTGCACAATTCGAAAACTAAAATTTTCGAAAATTCACAACTCGGGAAATAATTGGCGGATTTTTAAAAATTCAATTTAATTTGATAAAACAATGACTTGCAAATCTAGTTTAATTTTTGTAGAATTTAGTCGACACGTTTTATATTTTTTTTTATTTTTGCTCGAGTATTGCACAATTCGAAAACTAAAATTTTCGAAAATTCACAACTCGGGAAATAACTGGCGGATTTTCAAAAACTCAATTTAATTTGATAAAACAATGATTTGCAAATCTAGTTTAATTTTTGTAGAATTTCGTCGACAAGTTTTATATATTTTTTTAAATTTTTTGCTCGAGTAGTGCACAATTCGAAAACTAAAATTTTCGAAAATTCACAACTCGGGAAATAATTGGCGGATTTTCAAAAAATTAATTTAATTTGATAAAACAATGATTTGCAAATTTAGTTTAATTTTTGTGGAATTTCGTCGACACGTTTTATATATATTTTTTTATTTTTTGCTCGAGTATTGCACAATTTGAAAACTAAAATTTTCAAAAATTCACAACTCGCGAAATAATTGGCGGATTTTCAAAAACTCAATTTAATTTGATAAAACAATGATTTGCAAATCTAGTTTAATTTTTGTAGAATTTAGTCGACACGTTTTATATTTTTTTTTATTTTTGCTCGAGTATTGCACAATTCGAAAACTAAAATTTTCGAAAATTCACAACTCGGGAAATAACTGGCGGATTTTCAAAAACTCAATTTAATTTGATAAAACAATGATTTGCAAATCTAGTTTAATTTTTGTAGAATTTCGTCGACAAGTTTTATATATTTTTTTTAAATTTTTTGCTCGAGTATTGCACAATTCGAAAACTAAAATTTTCGAAAATTCACAACTCGGGAAATAATTGGCGGATTTTCAAAAAATTAATTTAATTTGATAAAATAATGATATGCAAATTTAGTTTAATTTTTGTGGAATTTCGTCGACACGTTTTATATATTTTTTTAAATTTTTTGCTCGAGTATTGCACAATTTGAAAACTAACATTTTCAAAAATTCACAACTCGCGAAATATTTAGTGGATTTCCAAAAACTGCACTTAATTTGATAAAATAATGATTTGCAAATCTAGTTTAATTTTTTTAGAATTTAGTCGACACGTTTGATTTATTTTTTAATTTTTTCTCGAGTATTGCACAATTCGTAAACAAAAATTTTCAAAAATTTACAACTCTGGAAATAATTGCGGATTTTCAAAAAATTAATTTAATTTGATAAAACAATGATTTGCGAATGTAGTTCAATTTTTGTAGAATTTCGTCGACACTTTTTATATTTTTTTAAAATTTTTTGCTCGAGTACTGCACAATTAGAAAACTAAAATTTTCGAAAATTCACAACTCGGAAAATAATTGGCGGATTTTCAAAAACTCAATTTAATTTGATAAAACAATGATTTGCAAATCTAGTTTAATTTTTGTAGAATTTCGTCGACACGTTTTATATCTTTTTTTTAATTTTTTTTCTCGAGTATTGCACAATTCGAAAACTAAAATTTTCAAAAATTCACAACTCGCGAAATATTTAGTGGATTTCCAAAAACTGCACTTAATTTGATAAAACAATAATTTGCAAATCTCGTTTAATTTTTGTAGAATTTAGTCGACACGTTTTATATTTTTTTTAAATTTTTTGCTCGAGTATTGCACAATTCGAAAACTAAAATTTTCAAAAAATCACAACTCTGGAAATAACTGGTGGATTTCCAAGAACTCAATTTAATTTGATAAAACAATGATTTGCAAATCTAGTTAAATTTTTGTAGAATTTCGTCGACACGTTTTATATTTTTTTTGGATTTTTTGCTCGAGTATTGCACAATTCGAAAACTAAAATTTTCAAAAATTCACAACTCGGGAAATAACCGGCGGATTTTCAAAAACTCAATTTAATTTGATAAAACAATGATTTGCAAATCTAGTTTAATTTTTGTAGAATTTCGTCGACACGTTTTATATTTTTTTTAATTTTTTGCTCGAGTATTGCACAATTCGAAAACTAAAATTTTCAAAAACTCACAACTCGCGAAATAATTGGTGGATTTTCAAAAACTCAATTTAATTTTATAAAACAATGATTTGCAAATCTAGTTTAATTTTTGTAAAATTTCGTCGACACGTTTGATATTTTTTTTTTAATTTTTTGCTCGAGTATTGCACAATTCGAAAACTAAAATTTTCGAAAATTCACAACTCGGGAAATAATTGGCGGATTTTCAAAAACTCAATTTAATTTGATAAAACAATGATTTGCAAATCTAGTTTAATTTTTGTAGAATTTAGTCGACACGTTTTATATTTTTTTTTTATTTTTTGCTCGAGTATTGCACAATTCGAAAACTAAAATTTTAAAAAATTTACAACTCGGGAAATAATTGGCGGATTTTCAAAAAATTAATTTAATTTGATGAAACAATGCTTTGCAAATGTCGTTTAATTTTTGTAGAATTTCGTCGACACGTTTTATATTTTTTTTAATTTTTTTACTCCAGTATTGCACAATTCGAAAACTAAAATTTTCAAAAATTCACAACTCGCGAAATAATTGCCGGATTTTCAAGAACTTAATTTAATTTGATAAAACAATGATTTGCAAACCTAGTTTAATTTTTTTAGAATTTAGTCGACACGTTTGATATTTTTTTTTTAATTTTTTGCTCGAGTATTGCACAATTCTAAAATTAAAGTTTTCAAAAATTCACAACTCGTGAATTTTCAAAAATTGTACTTAATTACAGTGGTGGCTCGTGGAACATGTTGATGGTTGCGCCACTCATACAATATAGCCCCCCCCCCCTCTTTTCTGAAGAAAAAAAGAACGATTTATCTTCCCAGACCAAAGTAACTGGCGAAAAAGTGTTTTAAGGGTTAATTAAAAATTCTTACTGAGCTTGAAACTACAGGTAGTGCCATGGCTCCTTGGCTCTATATAACGAGCCGCCCCTGTTTGTCAAAATTTAATTGGTATTAAAAATAGTCCTTTTCTTCAAGAATTTTATCAATAAATAAATGACCGCACACACTTGTATAATTTCGAGCTCGCGCATCACTGGTGGTGGGGTAAGATAAATTGACAATTGAAAATGTGATGACCAAGCAGTCGACGCAAGGAGATCAGATTTTTGTTTTTTACTTTTGGAAATATTTTATCCTGTTGATTTGAAAGTTTTGTAACTATGTCTATTTCGATAATGGATTAAAAAAAACACACATTTAACTGCTCATTAAACAATTATTATTACTACTAACAATAATTATACGATGCGGCCTATGAAACACGTATACCAGTCAAATGCTTTGGCGCAAAGATCTTTTGTTTTTTCTGATGGAATACACGCATTACCAATCTCAACATCCTTCCTTGCAAGTGTATTGGCCACACTGCTTAGATCGCAAACCCCCTCTTGGCTCATAATACCATATTTTTGGAAGTAGCACATGTAGAAGCATTTCATGGAATTAGGAATATCGTGTAGTTTCCCTGAATCAACTAATGCTATTGTGTTCAGGTCAATGTTATTCGCGGCCATGCATTTTTCACAGATGTCATCCAACAGTTCCTTTCGTTTATCGTCCAGTCGCTAAAAATATAATTTACAAAGATTACAATTAAAATCATAGAATCGGGTATCTAATTGAAACGTTAATCAAGTATGATTTTTAAAATTTCTAAAAAGAACTGTTTCAAAATAAAGGGCAAATTAAAACATTAAATATTGTTCCCCCTTCGGAACACCTACAGACCGGTTTCGACCTTTTATGTCTCACCAGTGTAGTTAGTTGCTGATGGGGAAACGGAGATTACTATTGGAATATAAGTATTCCAAACACCGTTAAAGGTAGAAACGCCAAAGTGGCGGAATCTATTGCCTGAATGCTGAACCAAATCCGGGTGGCTTTAACACCGACAGGATATGGACATTGTCAGCGGCGGCCTATAAAGGGCAAATTAATTTTAAAAATACCAAAATGAAATATAGTGCATATAAGACATACTTACCACCGCATGCCTAGCAAGATAATTAATACTGCAGAGTTTCGCACTAGCAGAAAATGCTAGTGCAAAGAAAATCGCTAAAGCAAACAAGTTCATGTTTCAAATGTCGTCAGATTATGCTGCTGCTGCCTTATATAGTCGATTTTGAATAAGCGAGTACAAAAATGATTGTTTTTTATCCTATCTAGATGATTTATGTTTTGTAAATACGTGACTATTCGCAAAATTAAAAAAAAAAAAACGAAAGCCAAATCTACAAAATTTGCGAGTTAAACGCATTATGATACCGACTTATGAGAATTGTTTCTGCATGGAGAGATTGCATGAAACAAATGAGTCAAAGTTTGTTTTCAAATTGATATATGGTCTTCAAATAATATCAGAAAACCAATAAACGTGTGTTATCAGCTTCTCAAAGTTCAGCAAAAATATACCTCTTTTTTATTTATCATGCCAAGATCCTATTGTACCGGTCGCAAAAGTACATATTTGCGGCGCTGGGCGGAAAAAAGGGCAAACAAAACTGCTAGCCCGGCAAAGCAAGTTCGCTCGAATGGCACCAGATGGCGCCTCGTATATTTCTCATAGCGGCTGTGATATTTTCGATTTCAATTTGATAATTTACTGGGGACACATTGTTGCAGGTCGAATGGGTTTGAGAGTGAATTTTAATTTGACAGGAACGCTTAAAGATAAATTTAATTAGTTGGTGAGATAGTTTACGAAGGTAGCCCTCTATGCTATAATGAGTCGAATGCATTTCTTAAAATCGAGAATAGCAATGGCCCATTTATTGTATTCGAGGTGCGTTCTTCTTCAAAGATTTGAGGCTAGGATTGTAAGAGGTAGAGAATTTTATCGGTGGCAAAAATTTTCAAAATATCGATATATCGAACTAGCAATAACCATACAGTGTGTATCAGCCAAATGGAATAAATTCGATAATAAATGTTCGATAAAACGCTCGGATACGTCGATTAGTATTTTTGGTTGCGCAAAAACTTTTTGTACAGGGTGAGTCATGTAGCAGAGGCCAATACCAACTTTCTTCTTTTAATAATAATAATAATAATATGTTTATTCACGGTATAACACCTTTTACATGAAATTAACAACAATTCAAATAGATTACTTAAACAAAAAAAAAATAAAAAATACAACATAAATTTGAACATGTGCGTATTATAATAGTGGTTTTATAAATGAACAAACAATTTGTGTTTAAAACCTGCGGTTGCACTGTTGAATAGGTCAAACCAGTGATATTTATAATATTCGTTGGCCAACACCCTATATATTATTGAATTTTTGGATTGTTCAGAAAATTCTAGACATATTCAATGTACCATGTCCTATACCTATTTTTTACTTATTAGTTTTTGAGTGTATTGTAGCGAATTTCTGTATCAAATAATATTCTTTTTTACTTTCTCCGTTACGAAGTACGAGAAACTATTGTGATCGTGAAACGTTTTTCAATTTCTTTTTACGGAAATATCCATTTTAGGGTCCCTAGATGCCATTTCAACAATTTCTGAAAAATAATGTGTCTGTGTGTGTGTGTTTGTTTCCTAAACGGTTGAAGATAGGTATAGGACATGATACATGAAATTTTCTGAACAATCCGAAAATTGAATAATATACAGGGTGTTGCATTTCAAATAAGAAAGTTGGTATTGGCCTCTGTTACACGACACACCCTGTATAAAAAAGTTTTTGTTGGAAAAAACTCGCAACTAAAAATACTAATCGACATATCCGAGCGTTTTTTCGAACACGTTCCCATTTATTTATTATCGAATTTATTCCATTTGGCTGATACACACTGTATAATTGATACATTGAAGCAAAAATATCGATATCGTTTTTATTAGAGACATTTTATTGAAGTCAAAAAATATGCATTACTTGTTAACTTTAGTTCTAGTGTAAACATCTGTCTATTATTTTTATAATTGCTTTTTTGATGACTGAATCGATATTATAATTTGACTGTTAATTTATTATACTTTTCCGTAAATTCAATCGAATAATCTGAAAGTACATAATAGGCAGATAGAGATGATATTTACTGTAATACATTTTAAGCTTTCATTTCCACAGGTGTTTCCAAAATTTAACAAAAATAACGCCTATACCTCATTTAATAACCAGGCGGACTAAATCAAATTAAAGGCGCGAAAATACGTTGTTGTGATTGGCCAAACGGGCGCCGTTTGCTTAAAACAGTAATGGCCGTTGTTATGATCAGCTGATCTGTCACTGGTCCTTGCACCATACCGGTTCCACGTGTTTCGCCTCAGTTTTTGTGTATTTAGCCAGTTATTTCTCCCGTTGATAGTGTAAGAATCGATTCTTCTCACGCGATTTTCTTGGAAATGGTTTGGTGTCATTTTCGCCCCCCAAGAAACAGAAATGGTTGGATTTGAGAGCATTAACGCTTGTGGAAAAAACAGTCCAAAATGATCTTAAATATAGTTCTAATACAAGAGGCTTTAAAATCTACTACCGTCGTACCCAAAATTGTCGATTCATTAGGTAAGTGTGGTGTAAGTTATTGCAATATGGAATCAAATCATGGACATACATTATCAGTGACGGTTAGCGGGTTTTTTTCTGGTACGGCCGAGGAACATGAGGTGGAAATACATATAGGTGCGGTCACGCAGCCAGCCGTCTCTGCAACTGACCCTACCTATCTGTATTACCACCTCTTGTTCCTCGGCCGTACCAGAAAAAAACCCGCGAACCGTCACTGTACATTATAGATAATTAGGATTGGCTAGAAGTACGGTGTGTCACACAATTTGAAAGTGTGAGGAGATTGGGACAGTAACAAGTCCTAAAAGTCTTGAAGGACATCCAGCGACCGAAGATATCTGCCATGATAGCAGAATTTTTGGTGTGCGGAAAATTGTACATAGATTTTTCTTTAAAAATTAAATCGCTACATTTTATTAAATTTTAATTATAATATTTTAATTTTGCATAATAAATTATTGACTATATAATGAAGAAAGTTTGCCTAGAGTGAATTTATGTTTTAATATAATTATTGAGTGAATGGGTAAACGAATTTTAAATAATTTGATTTTTACCGCCAAAACATGTCTGGTTACTTTTCTGGTAACTTTTTATAGTGTAAATGTGACTTTCGCCTTAAGTCCGCCTTTATAGCGATCTGCAAAACAGAGAGATGCCTGCTGTCAAAAGTCAAAATCCCCCACTATACCTCTTCAATAATCTTCCGAGTTTTTACTGTACGCTCCTATCTTCCTTATTATATCCATTACTTCCATCTCTTTCTACGATAAATTTTTTAATCGTTATTTAGGCGTTTCCAAACGATTTAAGCACGATTTTCGACCAACGTTATTTTGCGTATCTCCGTTCCCGGAAGTCCCACAAAAAATTTTTAGACTTGAATTTTTTTTTTCTTTCTAAATTTGATTTTTTTTTTAATCGTTATCATTCCTAAGTTTGAAGAAATTCATTTTAAACCGGGGACTGAAAACGAAAAATATACTTTCGTTTCTGAACGTTCGCAACGCTTTTGTACAAAAATGATCGTTTTCGTGAAGCGAACTTAAATAACGGTTTATACCGGTTATACAGATGACGCAATGACTCTCTGGTTGTGGTTTGAATTCTTTA
Organism: Ocypus olens; assembly: GCA_910593695.2. NCBI lineage: Eukaryota > Metazoa > Arthropoda > Insecta > Coleoptera > Staphylinidae > Ocypus > Ocypus olens. The sequence continues at coordinate 7,861,050 of OU343063.1, read as the reverse complement.
TAACTTTTGTATTTAAACGATAATTATATACATTTTTTTTTTAAATAGTATATTATGGGAAACTAGTTTTTCAAGCTTAAGTTGCTGTATGTGAAATAGTGTTCTTTATGTGAAATAGTGAAATATAAAATTAAGAAAATTAAGTGGTGACGAACGACAGCTCCGCTGCGCTGCGTCGTCCATTAAAATTGAGTAAAGAAACCGGTGACGAACGACGGCTCCGCTGCGCTGCACCGTCGTCTGTGCGTAACTCATTAAAATTGAGCAAAGTAACCGGTGACGAATGACGGCTCCGCTGCGCTGCGCCTCCGTCCGTGCGTAGCCTATTAGAATTGAGCAAAAAAACCGGTGACGAACGACTGCTCCGCTGCGCTGCGCCGTCGTTGGTACGTGGCCTATTAAAATTAAGCAATTAAACTGTGCGCAGTTTTATTAAAATTTAAGAAGGTAAGAGGTGACGAACGAATTTAAGGAAAAATAAAAATGAACTTTCACAAACCACACGCGTCGAGGAACTTCGGAAATGTAATCTGGTGGTAACCCCAGTTTCTGAATCTGACATCTGTCAAATATGACAATGCACTAATAAAAAAAAAATGTGCCCTGCTGCTAAATTTCGCTTCCCCTTTCCGCATACATCGTCATATCTCGAAAACCACAAATCGGATCGAAAAACTTTATGGGGATCTTTGATACGAATTAAATCGATGACTGACATGCCGTCGTCAGATCTTTAATTTTCGAAAAAAAAATTTCAAAATTCTTCGAAGAATTCCCGCAAAACAATAAAAAATCGGCAGTAGATCGTAAACGGTGCGCCCCACGAAAAATATAGTTCTTACCTATTCGACGCAAAATGCGATTCCGAATGGCATGCCGTTTAAATTTCTTGCGTGGAATAAAAAATGGCCGTTGTAATTTTTTTTTATTGAAATCGGGGGTGGTTTTCTTTGAATAACTCCTCGGGGGTTGGAGAAAAAAAAAATTCGTAACAGACATAAAATGTAGAGGGGAGTTAGTTCTACAAAACTCTATGAAGTTTCTACGGAGTCGTGACCGTAAGGGGAAGCGCGCCCTTTTTTCCGGAAGCGTCCGAAATGTGATTTTTTAGAAAAACGCTTGAGGGGTTGCAACGGAATATTTTACGGGAACGTGCAACAGCAAACGTTGTGTCCCGATGCATTGGGGATTTTTTGAGCCATATTTGAATCCTCCAACTCAAAAATCCTGGGAGGAGATAGGTTTGGTGCGAACCTCTGCATCGCGAAAAATCGATTTTCAAAACTTCACCCCCCGAGTCTAGGGCTGAGTTGGAAAATCGCTGTTTTCATGGGCCCCTAGAGGACGTTTCCGGCTTTCGGGAAAAAAATAAAATTTATCGTTTTTTGTTTTTGAGGGGTTGGCAACCCTTTTTTTAATGGTATATTTATTGAATTATTTCTGATTTTTCATGAAAATTTCAAATCGCCATCTATAAGCGTTTTGAAAATATTGTAAAAGAACGTGATTTTGGGGCTTACGCGTTCAGTATATATTAATAACTAGTTCTAGCAAGCTAAAGTGAAAGTAGATAAAATTGTGTTCTTTCTCGTACTTCGTAACGGAGAAAGTAATAAACAATAATGACACAATTCATTTAGAGAAAAAGGGCGGAGTTCAGGCGATCTGCCCTTAGTTTTAATTCCTTGAAGGGCATTATAAATAGTGATCTCATCATATTAATCAGATCTTCGCCGTATCCTAGGCAACGAAACTATTTTATAACTATAGATTATCTAGTTATAAAATAGTTTCGTAATGAGATATCGGAAAACTCCAATAGGGGGATACTGCACACCACGTTTATTTACTAATCATTTTCCGAACGAGCAATACCAACATTTCCCATATCGAGTTTACCTACTGGCGCTTCGGGTGCAAACTGATCAACCCTTAATGCCGATAGCGCGTGCCGCGAATGGGAATTCCGGGTAACGCTGCCCTTCGCTCCGGGTCGGTATCAATGAAGTTATAATCAACATTCTGGAACGATCCCACGGGATGACCCCGCCGCTAATTGTGATTTAAACACCCCGGGATTCTTCACCTGAAATACTTCACGTCTTCCGAATTTTCGAGAGAGAGAGAGAGAGAGGGAGGGTTGCGGTGCTGCGAGGGCTCTTAAAATTCTCCGCTGATTTATCGCGGGGCGCAAAAAGTGACGGTTAATACGGTAGGGCCCGGATTTAAGTTAAGTAGAGGGTGTCGGGCGGATTAGAAAGGAATGCCGGGTAAGCACTTATTCGACGAGCAACACTGTGCCGAGTTGGCTTGATGGATAATTTATTGTTGAGGATGTTAATCCGGAGATATAAAAATAAATCCTTTTGACTCCGTTGTTATTCATTATTCAGTTGCGGATCGATATTTCTTTATATGGCGTAAAAGCATTTTTTTTTTCATGTAAATGGCTTCGTTAAAGTAAATGGAAAATAGTATTAGCATTATGTTTAATATACAGGGTGTCCTAAATAGAGTAGGATTGCATGGGTATCTTTCTTATTCTTAAAGCTAGAGATCTGGTTAAATGGGCAATGTTGTACAGTTTTCTATGCTGATTCAGATTATGTTGAGAAATTTTCAAAATTCCGAGCAGTTTAGAAAATATTAAAAAAAACTGAAAATCGCGATTTTCAAAAAAATCAAATATCTCAATAATTATTAAAGATGCAAAAAAAAGTTTTAAATAAAAGTTACTTGATTTAATTAGGCAAACATAGAAATCAAGTCAAAATAAAATTCAAGATGGCGGTTTCCGAGATATTAATACCAACTTTCTTATTTCAAACGGCCGCCATATTTGATTTTTACACGCATAAATAGACTTTCTTTTCTGTTTTCAACCATGTACAACAACCTATGTCAAAATAAAAAATAATGGAAATATTAATTGTTTAAATTTAAATTTTAATTTTTTAAATTATTTTTAAAGCAAATGTAACAAAACAAAAAGAGGTAATACAACCAAGTAGTAAAATAACAATAAATTATAAAAAATGCTCAAAATGTTGACCGTTATTGGCCAAACACAATTGACAGCGTTTTACAACACTGCCAGTTACTTTTCGCAATGTGTTGCGATTAATGCCGTTTATTGCCTCTGTCACTGCTTCGCGAAGTTCATCCACATTGTTATAATTGAAGTTACTTCCATAAACTTTGTTTTTTAAAGTGCCCCACTAATAAAAGTCAAGAGGCGTCAAGTCTGCAGATCTGGCTGGCCACTGTACAGGTGTATTAGTCGCTATTACTTTATTATTAAAATGTCCATTTAGATAAGTAATAACATCTCTGGAATTGTGTGCTGGAGCGCCATCTTGCTGGTACCATATTTGCATATTTTGTGCCAAAGGTAAATCATCCAATAAATCTTCTAAGGTTGTTTGAAGAATTTCCAAATAACGTTGTGCAGTTAGAGTTCCATCAAAAATTATAGGACCAAGTAAACGATTTCTCATTATGCCACAAAAAACACTAAAGCCAAACCGTAATTGGTTTCGCCGTGGAATAACTATGTGTGGATTTTCTTGAGCCCAATAGTGCTCGTTATGACGATTAAATAATCCACAATTAGAAAAGTAAGATTCGTCAGTCCATAAAATTGTGTTTATAAAATCACCATTTTCCGTAATTTTGTTGATTAACCACCTGCAAAATGTTAATCTACGGATGTTATCATTTGGTTGTAAAGTCTGAGGTAGGTGCAATTTATAAGGGTGAAACTTGTGCTTTTTTAAAATTGTTGATGCTCTAGACTTAGATACGTTAACTTCATTTTCTATCTGCCGACATGAAATGTTCGGATTAGCTGCCACACAAGCCAATGTTAATTCTTCATCATCAACGATCATATTTCTATTTCTCTTAGGTTTTTTTAAACTTCCATACAATTGCATATTTTCATCCAATCTTTTAAATACCTTAATGTCCGGCTGCCTTCTTTCTTTTTTTGCTTGGTATGTTTGTGCTGCAAGATGGGGGTTTTTGTAACACTTGATGTAATTACAAAACATACCGTATTGTTCAGATATTGAATAATTCGCCATTTCAAGTAATTAATATTTATCGATATTACAACAACTTAAGACAATACGCATGTATGAATGATTAATACAACTGATAAACTAATGTAAGATGACAGTTAGTCGTTATAACAAATTTTGTTTTATTTTTATTTATGCCTACTTGTTTTAAACTTACAACAATTGATATTTCCATTATTTTTTATTTTGTCATAGGTTGTTGTACATCGTTGAAAAGAGAAAAAAAAAAGTATATTTATGCGTGTAAAAATCAAATATGGCGGCCATTTGAAATAAGAAAGTTGGTATTAATATCTCAGAAACCGCCATCTTGAATTTTATTTTGACTTGATTTCTATGTTTGCCTAATTAAACCAAGTAACTTTTATTTAAAACTTTTTTTCGCATCTTTAATAATTATTGAGATATTTGATTTTTTTTGAAAATCGCGATTTTCAGTTTTTTTTAAATATTTTCTAAACTGCTCGGAATTTTGAAAATTTCTCAACATAATCTGAATCAGCATAGAAAACTGCACAACATTGCCCATTTAACCAGATCTCTAGCTTTAAGAATAAGAAAGATACCCATGCAATCCTACTCCATTTAGGACACCCTGTATAACCAGACTCGAGGGTGAGTCTGGGGAAAACTGTTTGTGTATCTTCTTTGCATTTCATGATTTTTTTAAATTTTTATAAATAAATCAAAATTAAATTTAAACAATTAAAATTATACACTTGATATACCTGTAGCTGGACGAGTTGAATTTTATCTTCACGAAATTTTTAGGTATACTTCAATGCGAAACCTTTGTGGTTGAGATCTTTGTGATTTAGTATCAATGCTTTTTTTAAATAACTTTTCCCTCTAAATCACAAAAAATCACTATCTTGCATTTGAACCAGGGACCCCAAGTACCGTTTGTAGTGCGCTAATATGAAAAAATAAATAAATAAATAATTCTTTATTTCCTTAACTGGCAAAATGCCCAATTACAAAGGAAAATATAAAATACAGATATAAGAACAAATTAATACAAATTTCATTCTACTAATACAACTAAGAAATCATATCACTGAAAAACAAAACATAAAACAACAAAGAAAACATAGTAAATAAAGTTTCCATGGATATAACTATAATGACAGTTTACAGAAGACAGGATTTTACATTATTTATAAATTCAATAATAGAAGAATTCATTGTAGTAAGTCTACAAGGAAACAAGGTTTGATGAATATTAAGGTTTCTTAAAGTGAAAGTTGTTAGAGTTATAATTTAACTATTTTTAATCTTAGAAGCATAACTTGATTAAATTTAAAGTTATGGAATGTTACGAATTAAAATTAAAATTTTACACCACTCGAATTAAATTATCACACCCACTGGAGCACATACGTAGAAGTTTCCGTATAATTTCCCAAGAACACTACCGCTATTGTAATATTTAAATGTACCAAACCGGTCTCTAGACATATTTTACGTAATATTATGACACGTATTCTAGCTGCAATAATTTGCCTGAAGTGTGTATTAAATTTTGCAGCATTGCAATAAAAATACATTCGCACGAGATTGTGCTCAAGTTCTTAATATTTAAGCGGGTAGTAAACCTATTTTTTTAAGGAAGTTCTATTCTCTGACGAAACAGACAACACATAATGTTTATAAATATTTATAAATCTTATCCCAGAAAATGGACAAAATTGCTTTAAAAAGGTGAAGTATGCCTTTTTTACACACGCTGTATAATAGTATAGTAAGCACGATGCCGTTTTATCCCCATCATTATTGATAAAGATATATTTTTTTATTTTTATTGCTTCGTCATCAGCCACAATGATATTTACATCATCTATATTATTTTTGTATACAAAATGTTATTAAAAAGAATTGAATTAAAATATAACATTAAATTTATATGCTAAAACTCTTGCACATGCAATATTGAATTTATTTAATTTAATTTTTGCCACAATTATAAAGGAGCTTCCATTCGAAAAAAAAATGGTGATGTGGCCATCATGTTACTTTCTCCGACTTGATGATATCATAGCCATTTATATTTACGTTTTCATGGTTTATTTTTAATTGAAATCATATTTTAAATGTACATTGAGCGTTGTGTAAACTCGGATGAAACTGACGTTTAAAACGTCAAAATTATTAAGATGGAAAAATTATACTTCAAATTTAAAAACTCAATTTACTCAAAAACTAAAGGGATTTCGAAAAAAACTTACTCTTTGTAAGTTGTTCATTTTAGCATTTTCTACAATTATTATAAATTTGCTGTAACTATTATCGTTTTATAATTATAAACCAAAAATGAAAAAAATAATAATAAATTTTTTTCTCGAATAAAAATGATTTATGAAAAATATTTTGAAGCAGAAGATGTCCATTTCTTTGTTGTCTTCAAAGTTTGTTTAAATGTTTTTGTGATATTTTTCATTATAGATATTCTGTACTTCATCAAAAAAACTATCGTAATAATTATAATTAATATTATTAAGAAATGGAAATGTTAAGATGATCAAATGAAGTAAATTTGCAATTTAAACATATTTGAGTAATCATCATGAGACTTTCTCCGATTTAAAGGTATGATTGAGTTCTTACAATATTTTTATATGGTCAAGGTAATACCTTTTGGTATTCCTGTGTTGAGAGTTAAAAATCACCATGTAGACTGACTCGTTTGCAGCTCTAACGTAAGAAATAATTGTAAAATTTCATATCCTATCTTGTCATTAGTTACACGACCTATTTTTCATGCTCCGAAGTTTCTATTCGACATCAATTTCCAACTACTAGCCTTATCCTATTATCTCATGGTAGTACTATCATCCGCTATGGAGATTTTGAAAGTAGATATAGGTGAACCGCAAGTATTTACACAAGCTCTAAGTTATAGACAGCTCTGATAGCTCCTCTTTGCACCCTAAACATTCTCCCACTAATCCCAGAATATCCCCAGGTTAGGATGACGTATTTAATTTGGAATTGGTATAATGCAAAATAAGCTGTACGAAACGCTAAAAGAGGTAGTGAATTGCAGAGTTTTTTAAGCAGTAAATACTTTTACAGAGCTTTGCAGCAAGAATATCACTCACACCTAAAATATTAGAATGAGTTAATTGGTATGGGACTGATGCCTTAAGAGAAAACGTGACATTCACAGTTTTGTCCTCATTTAACATCAGCATGTTGTAAGTCGGCCAATCGAGCAAGATTTTGTTTGCATGCAAATCTTAGTCCAATGCTGCCTGTAAGTTATTTGACGTCGATTTTATAGTTGCATCATCGGCATATAGTATAACCGATGAATCATTGTAGATGTTTGGAAGATCATTAATATAGATTAGAAATCGTATTCCGATTCGGATTCGGATGCCGATTCGTATTCGTATTTCCATTCGGATTCGGATTTGCATGGCATATCAACAGTTTGGTACTTCATGGACAGTAGACGCAGTGTTTTTGCGGTACTAGGGCGCATCACGGTCCTTTGGATTTCGTTTTATTGCGTCTTGTCGATGTCGGGTCGATAATAAACGTAGAGAAAAAAGCGGCGCGTTTCTGTTATTTCTGAAGATTTAAGTAATTACAATTCGAAAAAATATATCTCTACTGTTAGAAATAGGATTAGGATTCTCCGTCACGAAGTACGAGATTTAAATATCGAATATGACCGGTAGGGATACAATTTTCAAGGGAAGGCCTTTTTTTGCTTTCTTCGACTCTCCGATTATTTTTTTCCGATTTCGTTTATTTTTCCAATTCCGATTATTTTTTTATTTTTCCGATTATCAAGAGATACTCCGATTACGATTATCATCCGATTATTTCCGTCATCCGAATCCAAATATTCCGATTAATAAAATCATCCGATTATCCTATCACTAGTAAATACGTTGAGCGCCGACCACCAACCCGTACCGTTTGACGACAATCAGTGAGATATGAATTGATAAGTTTACAACTGGATGGCAAAGATGGCAGTACAGTTTTCGCAAGAGAACATCGTGTGGAATACAGTTGAAGGCCTTACTAAGGTCAAAAAATGAGGCAACCGAATGCATACCTTCCTCAAAGATTTCCTCAGTAAAACTAATAACAGTTCCGCGAAAGCCATACTGCAGATTGAAAAATAGATTATGGACTTCAGGTCTTTATCCACATACTATACTCGGCGCGCCGAACCCGTGGTATAATGGGTTTGCGTGATCTTCGCGTAATATTCGCTGATTGGTCAGCGCAAAGGCATGTGAAGCGTATGTCATGCAGCCGAAATTTTTAATCAGTCCCGTTGTTTGCCATGTGCTCTCCTGTTTCTGCCTTATTTTAATGTAGTGATTACGTTATATCCATAAATAAGTCTTTTTCAATTACAATTAAATAGAAAGTGGTAAATAGTTAGTATTTGTGGGTTAAGGTAGTAAGATTTATATTTCCGGCACAAAACTAAAATGTGGCGAGGCAGTGTGAATCAGGCTTTTCATAACGTCTTGACGAACTATCACGAGGACACGGTGTGAACGCAACGCGATCATGCCACCAAGTCGGCGCGCCGCGTATACAGCCCGTTCTCTAGAATCTGACGGATGTGGTCGTAAAAGAGGGTCAGAGCTCGTAAGGAGAGGACGTAATATTTTTTATCTTAAACCAATCTTTGTTGAGAAGTACTCGTGTAAAAGTGCGTATACCAATAGGATCGAAGGACAGTAATAAATGTATGGGATGCAATTAGACGAACCACCAATACCTTTTCTTCGAGGGTGCGTCGAGACCGACCGTTTTACGACTCAGCCGCCAGATTCCACCGAACAGACTATAGCAATATCATTTGTACGGGTGATTTAAATATTGACTTTTTGCAGCCTGAATTGTCGTCTATGCTCTTTCTTATTGATTTAATGGAGTTACTCAATCTAAAACAGCTAATCTAAACAGCTAAACCCACTAGAATAACCACTACTTCTGCTTGATTGATTGATTTAATTATTGGAGATCAAAATATATCTATTGAAACGTTTGGAGTTATAGACTGCCATTTCTCTGACCACGGTGCGATATACTGTTGTTTAAATTTTTATGTTGAACGATCTGCACCTTAAACATAATATTCACGGAATTTAAGTAACATAAATATAGAATGTTTTCAAAATGAACTCGCAAAAATAGCATTTGATAATATTTACTATTTTCCTGATACTGCGCCACTTAAGAAACGCATTTCTAAAAAACAAATACCCCCATGGATTACTGATAATATAAAATATCTCACAAAATCACGGGATAAGGCAAAAGTAAAGTATAGAAAAACTAAACACCCCGCGCATTGGGAATATTATAAAACCCTGCGAAATTTTACCAGTGCTTATTTTAAATATATTTCTCGTAACGGTAATAAATAACAGATATGGGATCAGTTAAAACATCTGAGTATTACTAAAACTAATATTCTTGATAATTTAAATGATGTTGACACTATAAACAAACATTTTCTAGATACAAACAGGGTTTCAATTGAACATGTTTTGTCTACTCTGCCGCCAAAACCACTAATTACAGAATTTAACTTTAATCTTGCAGATGATATGATAATACGTGAAACATTATTCCGAATACGTTCTACTTGCACTGGATTCGATGAAATCAATATAAAAATGCTACATATGTGCTGTCCACTTATTCTTCCGGTACTTACAAATATTATCAATACCTGTATTCTGGAATCCTCGTTTCCAGATTTGTCAAAGGTAGCCGTTGTCACACCAATCCCGAAAAATAATAATTCGTCGAAACTAGATCAGTATTTTAACCGCCGTTTTTAAAATACTAGAGAAAATTTTGAATGAACAGCTAGTTACATTTATAAAAAGTAATAGCATCCTATCTTCGTGCCAATCAGGTTTCAGGCAGGGTTACAGCTGTGAGGCAGTCCTATTAAATATTACCGATGATATATTGAGAGCCACCGACGAAGGTAATATCACAGCTTCAATTCTGCTTGACTCAAAACCTTTCGATACAGTCAATCATTCGATTCTCTCAGCCCTTTTAAAATATTTAGGGTTTGGATTTTCTGCAATTAGAAAGAAGTGCGTTAAAATTAAACAAAACTCTTCAGAATTACTTCATCTGGGCCAAGGGGTTCCCCAGGGTTCTATTCTTGGCCCTATTCTATTCTTTCTTTACACATCACTGATTCTAAATAAACTAGTTTACTGTAAAGGTCATATGCATGCAGACGATAAATATATCTTTAATTTCCCCCTCGATCATTAAAAGCAGAGGTAACTCATATTAATTCAGATATTGACCAAATTTACAAATTTTCAAAATTACTTAACCTGAATTTAAACCAAATTAAAACTAAATTACTGTTATTTGGGCCACAGAAATCTTGTAAAGATAATATAAATAAAATTAATATCAAAATGGATGGCACTAGCATACCTCTCAGTAATAATAGCAAAAACTTGGGTGTAGCATTGGATAATTCTTTTAGATATGTGGTGGATTGCATATTAATAAATTGCTAACAGCTGCATACTTAAATCTTAAGAAATTATATCCACATAGACACCAGCTCTCTATTGAAACAAAGATTGTGGTTTGTGACTTCCTTGTTTTATCTAATTTTACATTTTTTTCTTCTCTATAGATTGTGCGACTAATAAACGTATTCAGAAAGTGCAAAACACCTGCCTAAGGTATTCAAAAAATTGAGAAAATATCGCACAAAATTAGAGAGTCCGGCTGGATATCCTAGCTAAACCCAAGATTGTATTTATACAAAATGTCGTTTTGCAAAAGAAGCAGCTAATGTGGATCTTATCTGTCGTTCAAAATTAACTAAAGCATTTCTTAGATTTAACTGGATGAATTGTAGGACAAAACCCTCCCACTACTCTACATATTCTAACTTAAGCTAGAAGTCTTTATTTAGGTTAATTCAATTCTAAACTCTTTTACTTATAAGAACCAGTGGATAACAGCAATAATCGTTAAAGTTAAATTAACTCTGAAGGTGTTGGATAGGCCTTATCCATATTTTAATTCAGCTAAACCAAAGATATAATTTCTACAGAATGTCAATTTAGTAGAAGGAAAAGCAATTGTGAATTTTGTTCCTCATTCAAAATGAATATTTGGTAATTGCCTGTGCTGGATTTGACTGGTTGCATTGTAAGATGGGACGCACCCACCACCTTTAGGATAAAGCATACCCATCACTTATCATATTAGCTTTAACTTAAGCCACAAGTCTTTGGGTAACTTGCAGTATCATCATCATCATCATTATTCACAAATAAAAAAACATGGACTGAAAAAAAAACTACTAGAAAACAGTGTTTGTAGCTTGGTTAATTGAATTTGAGAATGGTGGATGGGCACTATCCTACTTTACAAACATCTATACCCAAGACAGGATTTATAAAAACTGCGGCAAGATAAGCAGAAGCAAATGTGGATTTTGTCTCTCGTTTAAAATATAAAAAATATGTTGGATTTTACTGGTTGAACTGTAGAAGTTGTAGATTATTACAGTGTTCGAGGGTGGTAGGTGAGTCTTAGACTAATCTAAAATCAGTTAAACCTAAGACAGTATTTCGCAGGAAATGCAGAAGCAAGTGTGAATATTGTCTCTCGTTCAAAATAAACATTTGGTAATAGCCTCCTTTGGATTTCACTGATTGGATTGTAGAATAAGGGCCACCTACCGCCCTTGTAGGATAGGTGATGATATAATTTAAAGATGTGTGACAAAAATTCAAATAACAACTACAAAAAAAAGTGTGCTGTCTGATTCGTCTCGTGTATAATTCCCATTAAAATTTCGACATGGGTGAAACAAGAATAAATCGACGTGAGTTCACAAACAAATTATTTCGGCCTTGAATCAACATCGACATTAAACTGCGACTAATGATTAATCAGAAGCAATCCAACTTTTCCCCCGAGCCCGTAATACACCGCTCGCATCAAAACCATCCAATTATCATCGTAAATCACCTCAAAGACATCAATGAAAGAAGCCAACAGTTTTCTCAAAGCGAACACAACCGACGATATTTAACAATTTGTTGGGAATCAGACCTCACGCATGTGAAAATCAAACGGGCTGTTCGCAGGTAATTAATATTGGCTCGAATTTTACGCTCGAGTCGCAAAATAGGTCTTACACATAAAGGAAGTCGTGATGTGAGGATGGATGCACTTAGGATCGACATCAAAGTAAACGAAATTAGCGCTCATTTGATATATAGGGCAGGCCACCTCCCCAAAGGCAGTTAGTTAAAGCTCGAAAATGAAAAATTACCATTAGCTCTGCAAGTTAACATATCCAGTTATTGAAAGACGTTTTTTTTTAAACTGAAATCTGTAATTCAAATAAAGATATGATGTAACATTGGAACGGTGGTTTAAATTTAGATATTCTTTCAATACATATTCAGTTACATATAAAATACGAATATTGCAAAATGGAATTCATACAGGAATAGGGTAGACCCGAGACCGGACGTCGCGAGACACATAAAACATCCCTCCGGCGCGTAACAAAAGTCTCCCGAATGAAGACGTCTCTCACTGCGGTATCTATTTCCAAAGCGTGTCACCTCCAGACCCACGAAGATAAAACGATACTCCACCATCCGAAAAGAATTTTCAGGCATCACCCGGAAACTCGTATTTACCTTTTTTTTTATCTTTTTCTCGTAGATATATAAATAAAGATCTCGACCGTGGAGAGCGTCCACGCAGCCTCCAGACGCGGAGATAAATTATTTGCGGCAGGTTATTAATTGCGATTTATTATCGCCCGTGTCCGCTTCATCTTTCATTTTATTGTTCGAGTCGACGAGGAGAACGAAGGAAATAAGAAAATCCCGACACGCAGTCACGCGGCTCTCAGATGGATGGACAATTCACACGTCCGCTTTTGTTGCCCTCTCTGGTTCTAATTGGTCTTCGGATAATAATTCTTTGTGGAGGGTGCTTCCGCTGAATCAAATGTCATCCCGTTCTGGATTTTATGCCTTTCTAGGGTCCGATAAAACAACGTATCGACATGTATAAAAAAAAAGTATTGGAGAAAAGAAACAGGATGATGGCGATCGTTGCTATGCGGTACCTTATATTATCCATATAAATAATTATGTTCTTTCTGCAGTTGGAGAAATTGTGCAACTTTTTTCTATCTATTTAATATTAAATTAAACGACAAATACAACGAGCAGATCTTTCTCGAGCAGAAAAATGTTCCGTTCGAGTGGAGAATCGAACCCATGCGACTTTGGATCTAGCAGGCTGATGCTCGCGCTCTTACCCACTACGCTACCAAGTCGCCCAAGTGTGCAAGATTTTAATAAATACGTTTTAAAGCAAAATGGGAGAGGCCATTTGCAACGCACACATCGCGCGGCAACGTGTCAAAAATGTATCACTTATTCAAGAACCGACGATAAAGTGAGCCGGTTACCGAGATGACTGAGTTTAATATGTGTAGTCTTCAGCTCCAACATTATCAGCGCTACAACGAAACGAAATCATTAATTTCAGCATTACTTTTCGCACACCCTGTATAAGTTTATATTGCTTGAACTTATACATATCCTAAAATAGGTGGGTGCGCCCTATCTTATAATCCAACCGGTTAAGTCCAAGATATGCTTTTGTCACATTTAAAAGACATTGTCCTCTAGCTCTTTCTTACGTGCTATTCGTTTTGCAGTATTAAATACAATAAATTACAATTTTTTCGCCGGAGTTGTGCGTGTTTGCGAGATACACCGCCGCGCGCGCTTTTTTGAAAGCATCGCGTCCGTTGGACCGGTGACAATTTCCTAAATTTTCCTTTTACATTTTTTTTTACATGTCGGCACCTGTAACGTTGTAAGTACTGCCAATCGCGACTACATACCATTCATCAAAAATCGTTTAACAATGAGCAAAACTGGTTAACATTAAATCTCATTTAAAAAATTTTACCCCAAGTGCTGCCAATCGCGACAACAAAAATTTCACCAAAAAATCACCGCAAAACTGTTTAACAATAAAATGCTCTGAGTGCTGGAATCGCAACAACAAAAAGTTCACCAAAAATCATTTAACAATAACCAAAACTGTTTAACAATAAATCTCATTTAAAATTGACTCGAAGTACTGCCAACGCGACAACAAAAATTTCATCAAAAATCGTTTAACAGTGAGCAAAATTGGTTAACAATAAATCTCATTTAAGAAATTTTACTCCAAGTGCTGCCAATCGCGACAATAAAAATTTCACCAAAAATCGCCGAAAAACTGTTTAACAATAAATCTCATTTAAAAAAATGCTCCAAGTGCTGGAATCGCGACAACAAACATTTCATTAAAAATCGTTTAACAATAAGCAAAACTGTTTAACAATAAATCTCATTTAAAATTGACTCGAAGTACTGCTAACGCGACAACAAAAATTTCATCAAAAATCGTTTAACAATGAGCAAAATTGGTTAACAATAAATCTCATTTAAGAAATTTTACTCCAAGTGCTGCCAATCGCGACAATAAAAATTTCACCAAAAAACGCCGAAAAACTGTTTAACGATAAATCTCATTTAAAAAAATGCTCCAAGTGCTGGAATCGCGACAACAAACATTTCATTAAAAATCGTTTAACAATAAGCAAAACTGTTTAACAATAAATCTCATTTAAAATTCACTTCAAGTACTACGAATCGCGACACCAAAAATTTAATCAAAAATCGGTTAACAATGAGCAAAACTGTTTAACAATAAATTTGATTTTAAAAATTTTACTCCGAGTACTGCCAATCGCGACCAGAAAAATTTAACAGTAAGCAAACTGTTTAATAATAAATCTCATTTAAAACAAAATACTGTGAGTGCTGCCAATCGACACAACAAAAAAATCACAAAAAAATTGTTTTACAATGGGCAAAACTTATTAACTATAAATCTCAATTAAAAAAAATACTTTAACTGCTGCCAATCCCAAACAAAAGTTTCACCAAAAATCGTTTAACAATGAGCAATACTGTTTACCAATAAATTTGATTTGAAAATTTTACTCTGAGTACTGGCAAAACTGTAACAACAGGTCTCATTAAAAAAATACTCTGCTGCCAATCGCGACAATAAAAAAAACACCAAAAATCGTTTTACAATGAGCAAAACTATTTAACAATAAATGTTATTTAAAAAAAATATTTAAAGTGTTGCCAATCGCGATAACGAAAATTTTACCAAAAATCGTTTAACAGTGAGCAAAACTGTTTAACAATACATCTCATTTAATTTTTTTCTCCAAGTACTGCCAATCGTGACAACAAAATATTTGCCGAAAATTGTTTAACAATGAGCAAAACTGTTTAACAAATAATTTAATTTAAAAAAATTACTGCCAATCGCGAACAGTAAAAAATGAACAGTAAGCAAAACTGTTTAACAATAAATCTCATATGAAAAAAAATAATCTGAGTGTTGTCAATCGTGACCACAAAAAAATTTAACAAATATCGTCTTACGATAAGCAAAACTATTTAACAATAAATCTTATTTAAAAAAAAATACTTTGAGTACTGCTAATCGCGACAATAAAAAATTCACCGGAAATCGTTTAACAATGAGCAAAACAGTTAAATAATCAATCTCATTTAAAAATTTTACTCAAAGTACTGCCAATCGCGACAACAAATATTTCACCAAAAATCGTTTAAGAATGAGCAAAACTGTTTAAAAATAAATTTGATTTAAAAATTTTTACTCCGAGTACTGCCAATCGCTGCTACAAAACTTTCGCCAAAAATCGTTTAACAATGAGCAAAACTGTTTAACAATTAATTTAATTTAAATTTTTTTACTGCCAATCGCGTCAAGAACAAATGAATAGTAAGCAAAACTGTAAATAAACAATAAATCTCATATAAAAAAAATACTTTGAGTGTTGTCAATCGTGACCACAAAAAATTCACCAAAAATCGTCTTACAATAGGCAAAACTATTTAACAATAAATCTCGTTTAAAACAAATTGTCAATCGTGACAACAAAAATTTCACCAAAAATCGTTTAATAGTGATCAAAACTGTTTAACAATAAATCCCATTTAAAATTTTTCTCCAAGCACTGCCAATCGCAACAACAAAATATTCACCAAAAATCTTTTAACAATGAGCAAAACTGTTTAACAATTAATTTAATTTAACAATAAATCTCATAAAAAAATACTTTGAGTGTTGTCAATCGTCACCACAAAAAAATTTACCAAAAATCGTCGTACAATAAGCAAAACTATTTAACAATAAATCTCATTAAAAAAAAATACTTTGAGTACTGCTAATTGCAACAACAAAAAAATCACCGGAAATCGTTTAACAATGAGCAAAACTGTTAAATAATAAATCTCATTTAAAAATTTTACTCCAAGTAATGCCAATCGCGTCAACAAATATTTCACCAAAAATCGTTTAAGAATGAGCAAAACTGTTTAAAAATAAATTTGATTTAAAAATGTTTACTCCGCGTACTACCAATCGCTACTACAAAACTTTAACCAAAAATCATTTAACAATAAGCAAAACTGTTTAACAATTAATTTAATTTAAAAAAATTTACTGCTAACCGCGACAAGAAAAAATTAACAGTAAGCAAAATTATTTAATAATAAATCTCATATAAAAAAATAATCTGAGTGTTGTCAATCGCGACTACAAGAAAAATCGCAAAAAATCGTCTTACGGTAAGCAAAACTATTTAACAATAAATCTCATTTAAAAAAAATACGTACTGCTAATCGCGACAACAAATATTTCACCAAATATCGTTTAAGAATGAGAAAAACTGCTTAAAAAGAAATTTGATTTAAAAATGTTTACTCCAAGTACTGCTAATCGCTACTACAAAACTTTCACCAAAAATCGTTTAACAATGAGCAAAATTTTATCATTAAAAAAAAAATGCCAATCGCGACAAGAAAAAATGAACAATAAGCAAAACTGTTTAACAATAAATCTCATATAAAAATGAGTGTTGTCAATCGTGACAAAAATTCACCAAAAATCGTCTTACAATAAGCAAAACTATTAACAATAAATCTCATTTAAAACAAATTAGTTTAAGTGCTGCCAATCGTGACAACAAAAATTTCAATCGTTTAACGATGAGCAAAACTGTTTATTAATAAATCTCATTTGAACAATTTTACTCTAAGTGCTACCAGTCGCGACAACAAAAATGTCAACAAAAAATATTCAACAATGAGCAAAACTGTTTAATAATGAATCTCATTGCTAAACAGATTTTTGTTATGTAACTATAAGTCCATTATTAAACCAAAGTAAAAAAACAAAATCATATTTTCTTTTTAAATTAATTACAAAATATGTATAATGAAGTCTCCAAAATAATAAAAAAATATCTAATTTCAGTGCATTAAAACAGAATTACAATCTCAAATAGTTCGTAGGAGTAATTTTTAAGAAAATAATCTCTCGCGTAGGGGTTTGAAGCTTATTTCTAATTTAAGTTTAACGAGCATTCCGAGGGCTAACATCCTCGCGTTTGTCGTAAATTTCAAAATTGAAAATATCTCTCTCAAGTATTTTTATAGGCGAAACCGCAGAAAAAATAATCATTGATGTCGGACCGTAAAATATTTCAGTGTCGCTCTATATTTCACCAATTTGTATCGAGATGTAAACAGAACCAGACGTATTTTATGGTCTTGATTCTGAATACAGCGTGTGTAAAAAGTATTGTAACAAGGCTATACATTTTGTAAAAATGATTTTTCAAGAAAATCCTGGAACACGGCGATTTGTAATTTGAAAAATGAATCATCATCAACTTTTTTTTCAAGTGCGTCTACCTGCTGTGATACCTCAAATAAAAATAAGCAATTTTGGACCACGATTTCGATAATTTTTGGAAACAAGTTTTCCTGTCTGTGTCGGTCTGTTTGTGGGCTCTGTATCTCAAAAACTACTGACATTTTGTGCACCAAATATGAGTGTTTATATTAACCGTTTCTTGTTTTTTACAATATTTTTTTTACTATTAAATTTTAACAGATATTAAAGACAACAAAAAGTTTTGCACTATTTCTACCAAAGGTGTTAAAAGACGCATTTTGTTAGAAATAGGTATACACAAAATCATGGTAGAAATAGTGATAAGAAATATATTTTCGTAAAGAAAGGAATTATATTTTAATTCATGCATAATTTTTGGAGCACCCTGTATAAGTTTAGTTTATTTTGTTATGACTTTTACACTAAGAAAATGCAGAAAATTAGTCTACAAATAATTTAGTGCACCTAGTAACATGAATTATAAATATAAACAATATAATGACCTGCTGAAACGTTGCGTTTTCGTTCACCTTGCCAACTGCTAAGTGGCCGCACATGTTTCAAGCCGGCGATTATGTAACAAACCGCAAACATTTATTGTTAATTAAGACCGATTAATACAAACGCACGACCGACAAACGAGGACGTCTGCAAAATTAATGGTCAGCACTCGATTGTCCAATATGTTGTATCCATTACACTTTCCAATACACAATACTACTATTTTTACATTTAGTTTTTACAATTCATAATAAGAAGACAAAATGGACTTAAACAAAATGTAAATCTATCATCCGAAATTTACTTCAGATTATCGCTGAATTGTTCGATTTTTAAATTATCATAAATTCCATTTGGCATGATTGATAGTTCTTCCTGACTTTTTTAAAATAGTTTTTTTTTGCATGTTTTAATGAACGCTGTGAATTCAGCGCGGATCAAATGGCAACTGTAATGCCGACGCCAGATGTGGCTTTTCACAGCGCTAAGCTCGTAAAAACGCACAAATCCCCTATTTTGACTGACGAACAAATGCTGCATCCCATGGATTAAAATACTAATTTGCGATGTGCTTAATTATTGTTCAATTAAGCTGAAAACAATTAGTGTTGTAAATACGTAAATAGTTTTACGCTCATAATTTATTATTATTTTTTAATAGTATATTACATAATAAGAGTTATAAAAAGTATATTACTTATAGTCAACAAAACATTCTAAAAACATTAAATTTAATAGCAAATTGCTTAACCGTAATCCTTAACCCATTTAAAAAAAAACACATTTAATTCTTGAAACAATTGTTCAAAATTATTTTATAAGTGGCTTTGTTCGTGAAAACCCTTTTTTTAGGTTAATTTGGATAAATTTCAGTAAAACCATTATTGTTTTAATTCCAGGTAAGACGCGAACTACGGAGGTGTTAAGACGATCATTCGAGGGGCAACTCAATTAATTCAGGACATCTGAGAGCGCACTGTAGCGCCAGCCAAGGGGTAAATTTACATAATACCTTAAGACACATTAAAAATGCATTACACGCCACCATTTTCAATTTAAACGAAGCCATCGTTCTCACACTGTGAAAACAAAGAAACGGAATTGATGAAATAGAAGATCGTACGACACTAATAACCACCAATAGAAAAATTCATTTTACCACAATTATCTATGGCAACTCGAAATTTCTTATGCTTAGACCTAGCTAAGCAAAGTTAATGAGTGGAAATTTTTATGTCAAATTCGGTATTGAAGTTTTTTAAGTACATTTCTTGCACTTGTTTGGCAGTGGAATGCCACATAACTTTTATAAATGATTTTTTGTAATCCTTACCATTTACGCGTTTCGTGTTAAAACCCCAGTCCTTCAATACATCTCCCAACCATTTTGCCGTTGGGATTAAAATACGCGATTTTATAAAAAAATATTGATGGTAAGCGTCAAACTTAGCCATGAACTAGACTATTATACGACAACTGATTATTGGTAATTATAAATTCATTTATAATTAATGCGACCAACATCCATAGACCGGAATGGTCAACTGTTTATTAATAAAAGCCAAGAAGGCTGAGAAATCGACACTATAAAAATGTTTCTACTTTTCAGCACATATTGTTTAGTCTGGAAATAAAATAAACACTCACTATAATTTCCAAAAGCTAACTGCGTCCCCGAAAGAAACAAATAACAGAAGCGCCCTTTTCATTCCCATCAGACATTTGTCTCCTTTATCCATTGCACTCCTTATCTCCAGAGAGTAACTTTTTGTCGGCACTTAATGTGAAAATATTGCCTTAATATCGTGTAATTATTTGTGGCCACCGGTCACGGAGGCTAATGGACTTTTCAGGATTTATGGTGGATGTAACGGGTGCCCACATACCGCACAGAAATCTAATTAATTTAAAAAAAAACACGTTTTATGATTTCGGACTCTAAAATCGCTCTGCTAATTACCTGTTATTGATTATTCATCCATCAACACGAATTCGAATAATTAGATTTGTAGGGAATATAAAAAGCTGACCGCAATTGTGAATAGGTATCGCCACAAATGACATTTCAATTCGCCAAAGATTTATTGCGCGTCGATCAATCCCGAAATGTTGAAGTGCAGCGGAATTAATAATTACGTTTACATCTAGAGTTCCGTGAATTAATCAACGGGTGAATTTCTATAAATGAAATATCCATTGGGTCACCGAGATGCCAGCATTGATTAAAGCCGAAGTAACGGTTCATAGTTTCGTGGTACATAACATACTTTCCTATGGGAAATCGGATCAATGTCAAACTCGCATTCATTATTAGTAATTCCCTTCGAAGGGACCGCAAGTCCTTTCAATGATATGCATAATTAAGCGTGAATGGTATCAAGTCGCTTGTATAAATTACATAGGAATTGATTAATAACCTTCTAGTGTTGCAATAGTAACATGTCTGAAAATAAAAAAAATTATAATAATAATATTTTTTCATAGTAACAGAACATACATTTCCAACTATAGAATAGAACAAACGATGACGTCCAAAGTAATGACAGAAAATCAAGATGAGTACTGAGATACACCCTGATTTCCATTACACCTTAAATAATATAAAAATGTGATAAACTGAAAGTTAATTTTATACAAATTTGTGGAACTTAATTTTGCAGAGTTGAATATTAATAAAAAAAACCTCGTATAACAACTCAAAAAATAAATAAAACTTATAAACTTGAATAATAATATATTTAGGCTATTTTTCGTCTTTATTACATTTATCGTGGATTATACCAGAATATGGAATAACGCATTCAACATTAAACATTAAACATGTAATATACTACTGCAGCAATCGAATTTGTACAATCATCAAATTTCGTTTTATTAAACCACTGCAGTATATTTTATTTGAGATAAAAATTGAGTTTCAATTTCTGTAGATTTTTTCATGTTATTTTTAGATAAAAATCCATAGCGAAATGTGGTTAGTGTAAGGAGATTAAAGTAGAAAATTTTCTTGTGGCTGTGCCAAAAATACACTCACAACATATCCGACCCTGAAAATAATTGGTACATAAAGTGGACTATTTTTGTATACTTTATTCAAACCGTATCTGCTCCTGAAGCCGGTTAAGCTTTTTAACTTTAAATACATCGACGGTTTAAGAAACTGGTTCATGGTGATATACGATTAAAGAAAATGAGGTTATTCATTGAAGAATTTAAATTGAAAAGGGTACATTCTAAAACAGTTATTATTATTCGTGATTATAATATTACAAGCTGCAAGCTTTTGTTGTGCTTTGTCATATTTTAAGAATTTTTTTGGCTGTACCTTTTTTCTTTTTTGAAAAAGTTTGAAAAACTCGAAATTGGAAATCTTCGAAGAAAAATTTCAGCCCTAATAAGAGGTATCGAATAATTCGATACTTGATTAGTACAAATTAGTCAACAACAGTGGCGAAGCAACGGTGAAAATAAATACTTTGGAGACAATTTACCTATTTATTTCTAAAAATATGGTTTACTAATGTATTTATTAATTTTTAGAAGAATTCAAAATTTGGAAATTTCGAAACTTCGAATCTTCGATACTTCGAATTGTTGACACTTCGAATCTTCGATACTTCGAATTGTCGACACTTCGAATCTTCGAAACTTGAGTCTTCGAAGATTTTATATCAATCTTCAAATCTTCGAAGTTTAGAAACCGAAATTGGAAATCTTGCTTATTTCGAAAAATAAATAAATTGTCCAGTCTCCAAAGTATTTATTTCTACCATTATTTCGTCATTGTTGTTGACTAATCTGCACTAATCGAAACCTCTTATTAGGGCTAGAATTTTTCTTCGAAGATTTCCATTTTCGAAGGTACAAAGCTTCGTAGCTTCGAAGCTTCGAAGAATCTTATAAAATCTTCGAAGAAGGCTGAAAGACCTCTGGTCAATTGCCTGTTGAGGTCATTTGTAAAAGTGCCTCAATAAATGCATTATCTCTCTCTCTCTCTCTTCGAAGGCTGAAGTTTCGAAGATTGGAAGTTTCGAAAATTTGATGTTTCAAAGTTTCGAAGATTGGAAGTTTCGAAGATTTGATGTTTCAAAGTTTCGAAGATTCGAAGCTTCGAATTTTTCAAATTTTAAATTCTGATTTATCAGAATGTTAGCTTCAAGAGCACCAAGCATAGGAAAGATGGTTCTTGAATTTTGCAAAATTAACGATTAACTAAACGATAACTTTGTTTAAAGAAATTGTTGTATCATTTCGCAAACATCGACAAATGAAAATTTCATCATCATATCAAATTATTTCAAAATTAATAAAAACAAAAATTTTGCGAGATTTGCTATTGTTTTTTACCTTTCCAATACAATAATTTGATTTTAATTTATTATTTGAGCAGCTCGGTGAGCACATCTTGAATTTCGTCTTGGGTTTTCGTGGTGAAAATTTTGAAATTTAAATCCCTTTAACAGTTAAGGATTTTAGGATCGCGAAACTTCACAACTTCGATTCTTCGAAAAAATCGAAAACTTCGAAACTTCCCAACTTCGGTACTTCAAATCTTCGCAACTTTGATTCTTATAATCTCTGAAAATTTCGAAAAATTCGAATCTTCGCAACTTTGATTCTTAGAATCGCCGAAAATTCCGAAAAATTCGCATCTTCGCAACTTTGATTCTTAGAATCTCTAAAAATTTCGAAAAATTTTAATCTTCGCAACTTTAATTCTTAGAATCTCTGAAAATTTCGAAAAATTCGAATCTTCGCAACTTTGATTCTTAGAATCCCTGAAAAATTCGAAAAATTCGAATCTTCGCAACTACGGTACTTCGATTCTTAAAAATTCGAAAAAATCGAAACTTCGTAACTACGAATGTTCGCAACTTAGATTCTTAGAATTGCTGAAAATTTCGAAAAATTCGAATCTTCGCAACTTTGATACTTCGATTATTAAAAATTCGAAAAATTCGAAACTTCGCAACTTCAAACGTTCGCAACGTCGATTCTTAGAATTGCTGAAAAATTCGAAAAATTTGAATCTTTGCAACTGCGATACTTTGATTCTTAAAAATTCGAAACTTCGCAACTTTGAATGTTCGCAACTTCGATTCTTAGAATTGCTGAAAATTTCGAAAAATTCGAATCTTCGCAACTTCGATTTTGAGAATCATTGAAAATTTCGAAAGCTTCGAAACTTCGCAACTTCGAATCTCTGTTACTTAGATTCCTCGAATCTTCAAAAAATTAACTTCGTTTCGGCGAATTCTTCGAAACTTCGAAGTTAATTTTTTGAAGATTCGAGGAATCGAAGTAACGAAGATTCGAAGTTGCGAAGTTTCGAACTATTAGGACCCCTGCCTCTAGTACATTCTGCTTCGGTACTTCAAATCTTCGCAACTTTGATTTTTAGAATCTCTGAAAATTTCGAAAAATTCGAATCTTCGCAACTACGGTACTTCGATTCTTAAAAATTCGAAAAATTCGAAACTTCGCAACTTTGAATGTTCGCAACTTTGATTCTTAGAATTGCTGAAAAATTCGAAAAATTCGAATCTTCGCAACTTTGATTCTTAGAATTGCTGAAAATTTCGAAAAATTCGAATCTTCGCAACTTTGATTCTTAGAATCTCTGAAAATTCAGAAAAATTCGAATCTTCGCAACTTCGATACTTCGATTCTTAAAAATTCGAAAAATTCTAAACTTCGCAACTTCGGATGTTCGTAACTTCGATTCTTAGAATTGCTCAAAAATTCGAAAAATTTGAATCTTCGCAACTGCGATACTACGATTCTTAAAAATTCGAAAAATTCGAAACTTCGGATGTTCGTAATTTCGATTCTAAGAATTGCTGAAAATTTCGAAAAATTCGAATCTTCGCAACTTAGATTTTGAGAATCATTGAAAAATTCGAAATTTCGCAACTTCGAATCTTCGTTACCACAACATTCCTCGAATCTCCAAAAAATGAACTTCGAAGTTTCGAAGAATTCGCAGAAACAAAGTTAATTTTTTGAAGATTCAAGGAATCGAAGTAACGAAGATTCGAAGTTGCGAAGTTTCGAATTATTAGGACCCCTGCCTCTTATACATCTGCTCGTCACTAATTTAGATTAAATTCATATCGATTTTGTAATACCACATTATACAGGGTGTCTCGTTATGAGTGTGCCAAGCGAAAACAGGAAGTGAATAATGTTATTCTGAAAAGAATTAAATAATAATAACAAAAATAATAAAATTACTATCATCTTTATTATTTTCCAAGCAGTGACAAGCAACATTTCCAATAATATGAATGTACTCGTAATAATCAATTCAATTCACCCGATCCATCCATCGAAAAATTGAATGTTTCAGACAATTTCTTAAATAGTGGGGCGGTGCTCCATCGTGTTGGAACCACATCCTAAGCCGTTGTGGAAGTGGTTGACAAATCATTTGAAATTACTTCAAAAATAATTTTGAAGAAAATAGAGATAGTTAATGAATGGCAATTTATGAACTGAAAATTTGTAAGATTTCATAACGAAATCGAACATATGTTTATTTAAACTTTCCTGTTCAGAATAACAATATCTACTTCCTCTTTCGTTTGGCCCACTCGAAACGAGACACCCTGTATATTACATAATAGTATATTATTACACAAGTTTAAGGATCAATTGTCGCACGGGTTCTCTATAGAACGAATGATATTTATTAAACAAGTATGAAATAATATTTTTCCTAGTTTGGATTTAGTGTTTAAAAAGATAGAAATTTTAAAATAAAATAACAATTTTAAGGGCCGCGGTGGTCTACTGGTTAGAGGTCCGGCCTCTGGACCCCGTTGGTGCGGGTTCGAGTCCCGTCCGGGCGGTCACTTTTTCAACACGAAAAATGGCCGTACGGGTCCCTGGGTATCTAGTGTTTGTCCCCATTTCATTTAAATATGAATATTACTACTATAAGTTGGTTGTGGCTGAATGCTCTAGTTGGCTAAGCCAAGTCCCCATCATCCTCGATTCCCTAACCCGAACTCCTGTCAATCATCTTTCCTTAAAAAAAAAAAACAATTTTAACACCTAGCGTGTGGCAGCACTGAAGAACATTATTTTTTTAAATAAATTAAAATTTTGACATAAGAAAATGTATCTACGGCAATTTGAATAGTGTATTGAAATAAACTTTTGCACACCTCCAGAAATACCATCCATGAGTTTCTAAAGAATGCGATAAACATACTACTTCCAAATAAGTCGAAACCAATTTGTGCCACGTGCATGCTTAAATGTTTATAAAAACTTATAGGTTATGTTTACACTTCACACCCGATATGTCGGATAGATGTATCGCATATTAACCGCAATACGTGATGCGCATTGGAACGTTCCAATTATCGGCAATTTTACATTTCGATGAGGACACCTGCCATGTTCCAAGTACTGCCAATCGTGACAAGTAAAATTTCACCAAAAAACTGTTTAATAATAACGCTCATTACTAAACACCAAGCCCATTATTAAATGTTATTAACATATCTCACACCTGAGTGCCTGCGTGTGCATAACTGTGATCTAGCATGCGTGCCGTAAATTAAACCAGACTATTTAGACCACGAGTGCAAAATGGCTCCATTATTTATCCGAAGGGAATGAATTAGTGAAATAAACGTGGCATACGTTTCGCCGTTTATTTAAACGCTCTGGCACGTGCACGAGCGTGTGTAAGTAGTGTTGAGCTGTTTTAATAAAATTGTGCGAAATGTGTTTATAAGACGGAATACACCGCGCAATTATGCGCGCGTAGATAATGGATGTTTTACGAGGGGGGGGGGGGGACAGAGAACATGTGCCGCTGTTAATTAAACAGGAAGCATCGTTTTGTAATTAATCCCGTTTTCATTTTTAAACAGACACGATACGGGATGCTTCCCGAGAATATTAATTATTTTAATGCTTGGGTTGCGTATTCGTGTTTGTGGGTTTTGTTCGTTTTATCTCCTTCCTGTTGTAGGAGGTGAGAAATGTGTTAAAATATTTGAATAAGTGGGAGATCCTTAAAGACATATTTTCATGTAAATGGTTTGTTTACGTGAATGAAGAAACCGAAAAATTAAATTAAATGTATGTATGAGTTTACATTTTCCTAAAACTTGTGATCCAAAACATCCGGTATAATATGAACCGGATTGCAGGGCTGTATTGATTTTTTTTTTCATATAAAAATTTAATTTTCTCGCATAATACTTGTCACCGTGTCGACGTTCAATTTCCTCGTAATCTGGTTTAAATTTGGATTTCGCTTTTTAACGCCATTACGCATCATGCCGTCACATAATAACACATTTTTAAGGTAATAAATATGTTTCACCAACGTCAATTTTTTTATTATTTCACATTGCCGACGGGTAATTTTTTGTTTACATTTTCATACAATATTATGTAATATAAAACTGCGAAAATTTGTTTTGTAATTAATGTGTTTGAAATTTTCAGAAGCTTCAAGCAATTTTCGTTTCCCGACGGTGAAATAAATTTTTTTTCAAAAAATCGATTTTTTTTATTGCATGAATCGAATGGTGTAAGTGTTTAGAATATGTGAGTAAAATGATTTTGCGATCAGGCAGCAAGTTCGCCGCGCGCCCTGGAACGAGTACCCACAGATGGTAATTCTAGTAGCCCACATTCTTCCTATAGATGGCAGTAGTGTTTACTGCTGAGTTTTCAATTAAGATTAATTAATTATTAATTAATTAATATTTTTGGCCGCCATATTGGATCCGCCATTTTGAATTTTTCAAATCTGATCCCAAATTTGTGTTCAGCGACTCCAAAAACCCTTGTATTCAAAGTTTCAATACAATTGATAAATATTTCACTTTTTTGGTCCGCCATATTGGATCCGCCATTTTTAATCATTCAAATGTGACCTCAAATTCGCGTTCGGTGACCCCAAAAACCCATAAATTTGACTTCTTCTTGGACAAATTGATCGAGTAACTCAAATTGTACGAGCAAAAACTTTAAACGCGTTTTTCTCGAAACAAGATTTTTTAAATCTGCGAAACTTGTAACTCTTTAACCGTTTAACCAATCAACTTCGCGTTTGGCAAACCTTAAAGGAATTAAAATCCTCCAATTGTAAAATTTCGATCATTAACGATTTTTTACAGCAGGCCAAAGTCGAAAAATCATGCGAAAAACGTTACTTTGTATTCAAGTGGCTGCCATTTTGTTTCTATAACGATTTTTTTTTCGTATTTTTGGTCTATTCTATTCATTTGGATGTAAGCTTTAAGGTCGTTTTAGTTTTATGCTTTGATTGAATTTACAAAAACAAAACTAATTTTGAATAAGCGGTTCTTTGGCCATTGAGGATAATTTTTTATGGAATTTTTCCTGCGCTTTTATATTTTTTGGTGCTCAAAAAATTAAAACAACAATTTTCAAAAATTCACATATCTATTGAAAATGGTTGAATTTACAAAAACGAAACTAATTTTGAATAAGCGGTACCTCGGCCATTGCGGATATTTTTATTTAATTTTTCCTGCTCTTTTTATATTTTTTCTGCGACGTTTTTGTTCAGGTGACCAAAAAATTAAAACAAAAATTTTCAAAAATCCATATCTTTATTGAAAATGGTTGAATTTACTAAAACCAAACTAATTTTGAATAAGCGGTACTTCGGGCATTAAGGATAATTTTTTATTGAATTTTTCCTGCATGTTTCATATTTTTTTCTGCGATGTTTTTGTTAAAGTGCTCAAAAAATTCAAACAAAAATTTTCAAAAATCCATATCTCTATTGAAAATGGTTGAATTTTTAAAAACGAAACTAATTTTGAATAAGCGGTTCTTTGGCCATTGAGGATATTTTTTTATGGAATTTTTCCTCCGCTTTTATATTTTCTTCTGTGATGTTTTTGTTCTGGTGCTCAAAAAATTTAAACGAAAATTTTCAAAAATTCATATCTCTATTGAAAATTGTCGAATTTACAAAAACCAAATTGATTTTGGATAAGCGATGCTTCGGCCGTTAAGGTTGATTTTTTATGGAATTTTTCCTTCGCTTTTATATTTTTTTCTGCGATGTTTTTGTTCAGGTGCTCAAAAAATTAAAACAACAATTTTCAAAAATTCATATATCTATTGAAAATGGTTGAATTTACAAAAACCAAACTAATTTTCAATAAGCGGTACTTCGGCCATTGAGGATATGTTTTATAGAATTTTGCTTCCATGTTTTATATTTTTTTCTGCGATGTTTTTGTTAAAGTGCTCAAAAAATTTAAACGAAAATTTTCAAAAATCCATATCTCTATTGAAAATTGTCGAATTTACAAAAACCAAATTGATTTTGGATAAGCGATACTTCGGCCGTTAAGGTTGATTTTTTTATGGAATTTTTCCTTCGCTTTTATATTTTTTTCTGCGATGTTTTTGTTCAGGTGCTCAAAAAATTAAAACAACAATTTTCAAAAATTCATATATCTATTGAAAATGGTTGAATTTACAAAAACCAAACTAATTTTGAATAAGCGGTACTTCGGCCATTGAGTATATTTTTTATAGAATTTTGCTTGCATGTTTTATATTTTTTTCTGCGATATTTTTGTTAGTGCTCAAAAAATTTAAACGAACATTTTCAAAAATCCATATCTTTATTGAAAATTGTTGGATTTTCAAAAACCAAATTGATTTTGAATAAGCGGTACTTCGGCCATTGAGGATAATTTTTTATAGAATTTTTCCTGCATGTTTTATATTTTCTTCTGCGATGTTTTTGTTCTGATGCTAAAGAAATTAAAACAACATTTTTCAAAAATTCATATCTCTATTGAAAATGGTTGAATTTACAAAAACCAAACTAATTTTGAATAAGCGGTTCTTTGGCCATTGAGAATATTTTTTTATAGAATTTTTCCTGCATGTTTTATATTTTTTCTGCGATGCTTTTGTTAAAGTGCTCAAAAAATTAAAACAAAAATTTTCAAAAATCCATATCTCTATTGAAAATGGTTGAATTTACTAAAACCAAACTAATTTTGAATAAGCGGTACTTCGGGCATTAAGGATAATTTTTTATAGAATTTTTCCTGCATGTTTTATATTTTTTTCTGCGATGTTTTTGTTAAAGTGCTCAAAAAATTTAAACCAAAATTTTCAAAACTCTATATCCCTATTGAAAATCGTTGAATTTACAAAGACCAAATTGATTTTGAATAAGCGATACTTCGGCCATTGAGGATAATTTTTTATAGAATTTTGCCTGCATGTTTTATATTTTCTTCTGCGATGTTTCTGTTAAAGTGCTCAAAAAATTAAAACAACAATTTTCAAAAATCCATATCTCAATTGAAAATGGTTGAATTTACAAAAACTTCGGACATTGAGGATGATTTTGTATGGAATTTTTTCTGCGATTTTTATATTTTTTTTCTGCGATGTGATCATAGTCACAGTTCAAAATCACTGATATTAGAAAGTAGCAATCACAGGTAGCAACGTGATTCAAAAGTAGCAGTTTTGCCCATCTGTAGTGTTAGCCGATTGAGATCGAAATCGGAAAACAGGCGTTGCCCTCGAAATTACACACACACAATATTTTTTCTACTACCGTTTTGCAGAAAAACTCGAATTAATCAATTAATTCTAATTATAACTCAATTAAATATATATACAGAGTGGTTAAGAAAACCCCGGGTACTTTTTGCGTTGGTCAAAAGATGGCGCTGTGGTAAATAAAAATTAAAGCAGTACGTTGTTGGAGGCTTGTATTCCTATCTGCTAATAAAATAGCGGTTATCCTTCAATTAAGCCATTCGCAATTCAGAGAAAAATATTATAACACAGAATTTCACGAGATTTTTGCGGTTAAATTTACACATTTGGACAGCATCATGTTATACGTGGAAAATCCCACAGAGAAAAGACATTCTGGGAAACTCGAAACGACGCAGTGAATAGTTATCAGTTACTGGGACACGTTGCACAATATTGAAAGTGGTTTGCGCTTTAAAAAAATTGCACCACTCATGCAGTAATTCGTAACTTTTATCGCCGATAAAAGTTTTCGACGTTAAAAATGTTTACGGTTATTTCACGCCGAAGTTTTATTACGGTCCTGGTAGAAAAATATCCAAATTATACGTTTATAATTTGCAATTTAATATCGCTTTGAGGCTGAAAGACCCCGGGTCGATAGCCAATAAATCATCATCATCATCATCATAGTCAGATACATTTTTATATTTGACCAAATGTTTGAAGATTATTATTGCTTTGAGTAGATGCTTTTGTCGTTTTTTTTAATCAACTCTCAAGGTTACGATTATTACAGGTTTGCGTGTTCGTCTAGAATTAGACTGATCTTATTCAGGTGTTATTTTGTAATTACAGTTCTTGATTGTACCTGTTTTATTGCCTGTCAAACAATTTGCCCGGAAATTATGCTTTTATTTTAATGATAATTGTTAATTTTTAGAAAATTTGTTGACCTTAGCCATCACGTTGGACTTTTACTTAACATAAATACACTTTTTCAATCTGAGATTCAGTGGAAAATATTTATTTTCACTAGCAAAAAAAAATTATAGAAGAAGTAACAGAAGTAGTAATTTTTTATTGGTTGAGGCAAACATACGAGCAATACGATGTCGCAAGTAAAAAAACTCTGTTACTTTTTTCAAACTTACCACAAGGAAACTATTGTTTTCTAGTATCTTAAAAATATATTTTTTCATAGATTTATAGAAAAGTGGTTTTTTGAGAATTTTTCTCTGCTCGCGAGACTCAAATTTCTCCACCTCCAGTTCAAGTTTCAAGTGTTGCCATGTTCTTTCCATCTTGTGGATGTTAATTGTTTTGTGATTTGTCAAAACCACCTTCTTTCTCAATATTTAAATTTCTTAGGCAATTCTGCAGATTATGATGTCTCTAGAATTTTTTTTAACCGCGAGTTTAAAATTTCACTTTCTCTAATTCAAGTTTCAAGTGTCGATATTTTGTTTTCACCTAGGGCATCTCAACTCTTTTTCTGGTATGTCAAAACTACGTTAATTCTGAGTTAATTTTGAAATTTTGAAGATAATTCCACTGGTGATCATTTTTTTTTTGGGAGTTTTTTAATCAGAAACTGCAAATTTTGCTTTCATCAGTTGCTATTTTTTTATCAGCTGGAGAAAATCAATTGTTTTCTAGTATCTAAGAAATACATTTTTTCTTAGTAGATTTAGAGATTTATAGAAAATTCTACGAGTGACTTTTTGAGAATTTTCCTCTACTCGCGAGACTCAAATTTCTCCAAGTTTCGAGTGTCGCCATTTTCTTTCCATCTGGGGGATGTCAATTGTTTTGTAATATGTCAAAACCACCTTTTTTCTAAGTCGATATTAAAATTTCTTAGACAATTCTGCAGGTTATATTGTCTAAAATTTTTTTTTAACCGCGAGTTGGAAATTTCGCTTTCTCTTCAGATTCAAGTATCGATATTTTGTTTTTACCTAGGCGGTCAACTTTTCAGTAATATGCAAAATTACATTAATTCTGAGTGAATTTTGAAAATTTGAAGACATCTTCCACTGGAGATCATTTCTTTTTAGTCTTTTTAATCAGAAGCTGCAAATTTTGCTTTCATCCGTTCAATTTTGTTTGTTGCAATTTAGTTATCAGCTGGTGAATGTCAATTGTTTTCTAGTATCTTAGAAATATATTTTTTCTTAGTAGATTTGAAGATTTATAGGCAATTCTACGAGTGAGAATGTCAATTATTTTGATTTTTGATTTTGTAGGATTTAAAAATACATTGTTTCTAACTGAACTTGGTGATTTTGAAGGCCATCCCGCAAGTGATAATTCAGCGAGGCGAATTATTCGGGTATTTTGAAGCTTTAGTTCATTTCACGCAGTTTTGCCAACCTTAGAGACCTAAAATGCACTTTCTCAAAAAGTTTGCGAAATCTTACTTCATGGTTATTTTTTGTTTGTTCGAAACCTTCATACAAATATTTTGAAAATATCATAATATCACTATGGAAAATTACATTTTAATATTAAAATATGAAATTTATTTTTTTAGTGAAGATTTTGGAATTTTTGCAGAAATATTTCTTTTCTGTTCCAAATTTGAAGACAAATATTTGGACACAAATTATAGCTCTTTCGAAAACCGGAGTATATCTAAAAAATTAACTGATTTTGTAAGAGAACATTTTGGAATTTTTGCAGAAAGCTTTTCAGATGTTATTTATTTTTGATTGCGAATTTGGAGACTAAAGTTTGGCATCAAATTATAGTTCTCTGGAAAATCGGAGTATTTCCAAAAAATTAACTGATTTTGTAAGAGAGCATTTTGGAATTTTTGCAGAAAGGTTTTCAGCCGTTATTTATTTTTGATTGCGAATTTGAAGTCTAAAGTTTGGCAACAAATTATAGCGGAGTATTTCCAAAAAAATAACTGATTTTGTAAGAGAACATTTTGGAATTTTTTCAGAATGGTTTTCAGCCGTTATTTATTTTTTATTGCGAATTTGGAGACTAAAGTTTGGCAACAAATTATAGCGGAGTATTTCCAAAAAAATAACTGATTTTGTAAGAGAACATTTTGGAATTTTTGCAGAATGGTTTTCAGCCGTTATTTATTTTTTATTGCGAATTTGAAGACTAAAGTTTGGCAACAAATTATAGCGGAGTATTTCCAAAAAAAATAGCTGATTTTGTAAGAGGAAATTTTGGAATTTTCGCAGAAAGCTTTTCAGCCGTTATTTATTTTTTATTGCGAATTTGGAGACTAAAGTTTGGCAACAAATTATAGCGGAGTATTTCCAAAAAAATAACTGATTTTGTAAGAGAACATTTTGGAATTTTTGCAGAATGGTTTTCAGCCGTTATTTATTTTTTATTGCAAATATGGAGACATTTTGGAATTTTTACAGAATGGTGTTCAACCGTTATTTATTTTTTATTGCAATTTTGGAGACTAAAGTTTGGCAACAAAATCTGGAAAATCGGATTATTTCCAAAAAAATCACTAATTTTGTAAGAGAACATTTTGGAATTTTTGCAGAATGGTTTTCAGCCGTTGTTTATTTTTTATTGCAAATTTGAAGACTAAAGTTTGGCAACAAATTATAGCGGAGTATTTCCAAAAAAATTACTGATTTTGTGAGAGAACATTTTGGAATTTTTGCAGAATGGTTTTCAGCCGTTATTTATTTTTTATTGCAAATATGGACACATTTTGGTATTTTTACAGAATGGTGTTCAACCGTTATTTATTTTTTATTGCAATTTTGGAGACTAAAGTTTGGCAACAAAATCTGGAAAATCGGATTATTTCCAAAAAAATCATTAATTTTGTAAGAGAACATTTTGGAATTTTTGCAGATTGGTTTTCAGCCGTTGTTTATTTTTTATTGCAAATTTGGAGACTAAAGTTTGGCAACAAATTATAGCGGAGTATTTCCAAAAAAATAACTGATTTTGTGAGAGAACATTTTGGAATTTTTGCAGAAAGGCTTTCAGCCGTTATTTATTTTTTATTGCAATTTTGGAGACTAAAGTTTGGCAACAAATTATAGCTCTCTGGAAAACCGGAGTATTTCCAAAAAATTAACTGATTTTGTAAGAGAACATTTTGGAATTTTTGCAGAAAGGTTTTCAGCCGTTATTTATTTTTTATTGCAAATTTGAAGACTAAAGTTTGGCAACAAATTATAGAGGAGTATTTCCAAAATAATAACTAATTTTGTAAGAGAACATTTTGGAATCTTTGCAGAAAGGTTTACTGCCTTTATTTATTTTTTATTGCGAATTTGAAGACTAAAGTTTGGCAACAAATTATAGCGGAGTATTTCCAAAAAAATAACTGATTTTGTAAGAGAACATTTTGGAATTTTTACAGAATGGTTTTCAACCGTTATTTATTTTTTATTGCGAATTTGGAGACCAAAGTTTGGCAACAAATTATAGCGGAGTATTTCCAAAAAAATAGCTGATTTTGTAAGAGAACATTTTGGAATTTTTGCAGAATGGTTTTCAGCCGTTATTTATTTTTTATTGCGAATTTGGAGACTAAAGTTTGGCAACAAATTATAGCGGAGTATTTCCAAAAAAATAACTGATTTTGTAAGAGAACATTTTGGAATTTTTGCAGAATGGTTTTCAGCCGTTATTTATTTTTTATTGCGAATTTGGAGACTAAAGTTTGGCAACAAATTATAGCGGAGTATTTCCAAAAAAATAACTGATTTTGTAAGAGAACATTTTGGGATTTTTACAGAATGGTTTTCAGCCGTTATTTATTTTTTATTACGATTTTTGAGACTAAAGTTTGGCAACAAATTATAGCGGAGTATTTCCAAAAAAAATAGCTGATTTTGTAAGAGAACATTTTGGAATTTTCGCAGAAAGCTTTTCAGCCGTTATTTATTTTTTATTGCGAATTTGGAGACTAAAGTTTGGCAACAAATTATAGCGGAGTATTTCCAAAAAAATAACTGATTTTGTAAGAGAACATTTTGGAATTTTTACAGAATGGTTTTCAACCGTTATTTATTTTTTTTGCGAATTTGGAGACCAAAGTTTGGCAACAAATTATAGCGGAGTATTTCCAAAAAAATAGCTGATTTTGTAAGAGAACATTTTGGAATTTTTGCAGAATGGTTTTCAGCCGTTATTTATTTTTTATTGCGAATTTGGAGACTAAAGTTTGGCAACAAATTATAGCGGAGTATTTCCAAAAAAATAACTGATTTTGTAAGAGAACATTTTGGAATTTTTACAGAATGGTTTTCAACCGTTATTTATTTTTTTTGCGAATTTGGAGACCAAAGTTTGGCAACAAATTATAGCGGAGTATTTCCAAAAAAATAGCTGATTTTGTAAGAGAACATTTTGGAATTTTTGCAGAATGGTTTTCAGCCGTTATTTATTTTTTATTGCGAATTTGGAGACTAAAGTTTGGCAACAAATTATAGCGGAGTATTTCCAAAAAAAGATAACTGATTTTGTAAGAGAACATTTTGGAATTTTTACAGAATGGTGTTCAACCGTTATTTATTTTTTATTGAAATTTTGGAGACTAAAGTTTGGCAACAAATTACAGCGGAGTATTTCCAAAAAAAATAACTGATTTTGTAAGAGAACATTTTGGAATTTTTGCAGAATGGTTTTCAGCCGTTATTTATTTTTTATTGCGAATTTGGAGACTAAAGTTTGGCAACAAATTATAGCGGAGTATTTCCAAAAAAAAATAGCTGATTTTGTAAGAGAACATTTTGGAATTTTCGCAGAAAGCTTTTCAGCCGTTATTTATTTTTTATTGCGAATTTGAAGACTAAAGTTTGGCAACAAATTATAGCTCTCTGGAAAACCGGAGTATTTCCAAAAAATTAACTGATTTTGTAAGAGACGATTTTGGAATAATTTTGTTCTTTTTTTATTATCTCATTTAACGTCAAGTAACTAAAAAAAAAATTTAATCGATTATAAAAAATATTGATTTTTTATTAATCGGCAATTCATTACTATTAAACTTTTATCTGGAATATTATTTCTTATCTGTAACGGTTTCAACGATAAGATAACATCAAGAAACAGTTTTTTTTGTTGATTTCAAAAAATCTGCAGTAAAGAGTTAACGTTCAATGTCCACACTGGTTGGCCTGACCATTGACCTAGTACTTTTTGAAAGAGTTAAGATCAAGGCGCTTTATTCCCTAGATTTTGGCCATTTTCAAAAACCTCCAATATATTATAAAATAAATATTAAAAATGCGCGTAAATGTTTCATCAGAAGAACGAGATAAATCGAAGGGCGTTAAAAAAAATTCATCCAGAAAAAAATGCAAAAAAGTTAGCATGTCACCATGAACTTTATGGAAGATTTTGAGAAAAGTTGATTTTTTCAAAGTTTGAACGGCTGTAGCGGCCGAACGAAGAATCCAATTTTAACGCGGTTTTAAATTCTGTGGTCCTTGAGCGCATATGAGTCGGATTAGACCAAAATCGGCGATTTTTTATTTTTGACGAAAACCTAAAATTCAATCCAACTTTTACTCAGAAATTGCACTAAAAATAATTTCCTGGAAAAACCACAAGTTCGAATCGGGGTTTCTATACATCACTGGAAAGATCTCTTTAAGACGCTTCAGAAAATGTATTTTCACAAGTAAAAATGTCAATTTGAAGCCCGTGATCCGTCAGCAAAGAAAACTCGAAAATCGAAAAAATCAATTTTTACCTTTTTTTTTCATCAGAAGAACGAGATAAATCGAAGGGCGTTAAAACAATTCATCCAGAAAAAAATGCAAAAAAGTTAGCATGTCACCATGGAAGATTTTGAGAAAAGTCGATTTTTTCAACTTTGAAGGGCTGCAGCGGCCGAACGAAGAATCCAATTTGAACGCGGTTTTAAATTCTGTGGTCCTAGTTGCGTGAATGGTAATTTACAGTATCGTGCGTTTAATGTACAGCAACGAGCTTATCCACATTTACTTGACACCTCATTTAAACAGATTTCCGTAACATCCTGCGCATTTCTACATTTTTATGCACATTTAAGCACATAATCCACAATATTTCTAACAAGTTCATTCAGGCGGAGAAGAGATAAACGCGTTTATGGAAAATGACAGTGACGCAAAAACTCGGAGAGAAGTGCACCATGTGTCATTTTCTGAAATCGAACATGAAACGAGATAAGAAAATTACTCCTTGTTGTGAGTTATATAGATGAGCTGCAGCAAAAATTCAATTTCACCCCGCGTCGAGTAGACATTTAAAACCGGAAGTAAAACCTGGCCGACGAAATCGTTAATGGAGTTCCCCTCCCAGTCAATAATTTCTTTCGGAAAACCGAAGCAATTCCTTATTCATGAATTCCTGATAATCCCCAAATGGTGATTGTTCGCCGTAATTACGACGCTGCGGAGGAAATCGACGGTAAATATTTGACGAGAAGACTGTGGAAAATATTCGCGCCGGAAGGAGTGACAAATTGACGTTGCTAATTCCAGGAACTTTAATGTGGCGTGGGGTTGTGAACGATGGGGACTATCCTTACATTTCAAATCTGCAGTTGGTGTTTAATTAATCTGATTAATCCTGTAGTAAACATACTTAGCTATGAAGTAAGTTTACGTATCCTGTAGTAAACATACTTGCTTAAAGCAATTACATCTTGTAATGAAGTAGTTTTACGTTAGATAATGTGTTAGAAATAGTTTAAATGATATTAAAAAGTTTCTGACTAAGCAAAATAAGCATGAATTTCTTGAGATTACAAAATGTTACTTATCCTTGTTCTAGTTGTTCACTTATTGTAGAAAATTGTAGGCTTTAGCAAAAGTTCAGTAAATGTAATTAATTAATTTTGATTTGAATATATCTTCATCTTGACAAATAATAAACGTTGTGAATCCAATCTGTTTCCCAACTTCGTGTTTTAAATTTTGGCTTGATTTATGAAATGGGTCAGCCTGGTGTAATTAGTCGGGCATGGAATTTATTTTGTGCGCCACGGCTATTAATAAAGCGTCTCCATTGTGCTCCTGGCGCCTCCTCCCCAGAAAGAAAGGAATTGTCGTCTAGCACTGTGTGGCTTCCTCTTGAAGCCATGCCAGTTCTCGTTAACGTCTTTCTCTAGGATGGCATTGTAGTTACGCCAAGAGTCGGACCATTCATCAGCGAGAATAAAATTCTAACATTTTAAATGCGCGAATGAGGCACTCGAGCCTGCTTACGTTTTTCATGTTTAAGGCTATGCAACAGAAGTGCGCACAAGAGCAATATTGTATTCTTAACGAGACACTAGTTGATTTTATATACATAGTGGGCAAAAAAAACATTACAAGTAGTTTTGTACTCTCATTCAGGGTCTTTTTTTTAACTCGGTACATATTATTGTTAATATCTATGTTCTATGTTATAACAATCACATCATTACAGTCACAGTAGAAGTGCCAAGGGCCGTCGCCACGGCACTAGTGTCGATGGTAGCAAATTCGAACTTGCATAGTGTTAAAACTCTCTTGCAGTCCAATCTAAACACGGATAAATTCAGAAAGTGGAACATGGATGCAATGAAAGTTAAAAGGGATTGGTGATTAAATTTTGTTGTTTGTGTGATGAAATTAAATTTTTACTTTCTCCGTTACGAAGTACGAGAAAGTATTGTGATCGTGATTTTTTTTTCAAAAATTTTTTTTGCGGAAATATCCGTTTTGGGGTCCCTAGATACCATTTCAACAATTTCTGGAAATTTTTTTTTTGTGTCTGTGTGTGTGTGTGTCTGTGTGTGTGTGTGTGTGTGTGTCTGTGTGTGTGTGTGTGTCTGTCTGTGTGCGCTGTATCTCAAAAACTAATACAGCAATTGATATGAAACTTTCAATATACGTCTTATTTGATAATCTGAAGAACTGAAAAGCTTTTGGTAAAATTTCGTACACCGGAAGTGGGTGTTTACTTTAACTGTTTTTTGTTTTTTGCCAATATTTTCTTAAATATGAAAAATATCACAAAAATTTTTAAACAAACATTAAAGACAACAAAGAAATGAATATCTTTTGCTTGAAAATATTTTTCATAAAATCATTGCTATTCGAGAAAAAAATTTATTAATTTTTTTTAAATTTTTGGTTTATAATTATGAAACGATAATAGTTACAGCAAATTTATGTGAATAATAATTGTAGAAAATTACAAAATGAACAATTTCTATAGAATAAGTTTTTTTCGAAATGCCTTTAGTTTTTGAGTAAACTGAGTTTTTGAATTTGAAATATAATTTTTCCATCTTTTATAATTTTGACGTTTTAAACGTCAGTGTCATCCTCGATGTACATTTAAAATATGATTTCAATTGAAAATAAACCATGAAAGCGTAAATATAAATAATACCATCAAGTCGGAGAAAGTAACATGATGGCCACATCACCATTTTTTGGAAGTATTTTGCTGTTTTGGCACAATAACGTTATTAAAGTCTTAAAAAGAGGACGTGCCTTAATCCCCAAACCACCGTAAGACATGTTAGTCGTGGCTCAATAGTTTTAATAATAATTATAATAATAATAGTATTTATTCTCAACAGATCGATAAACCTAGTTACAGCGAATACAATTTTTTAAACTAAAATAAAAACAAATTCTTTAAAAATTAAATTAAACTAGGATTCTGTATTCGCTAAGATAATTGATTGAAAATACAACAGATTAACGCTAAAAAGTGCGTTATTATAAATTACTAATTGAAAAATTTCCAACATTACCGAAAGGAAAATGGCGCCGGTCAAAACTGAAGTTTGATGACCAAAAATTGATTTTCAGCAGAAAATTGGTTGTAGATTTTATATTCGCTTTGACAATTCAGTGACAATATGACAGATTAATTCAAGAATGTGTGTCATTGTAAATTACTGATTGAAAAATTTCCAACATTACCGAAAGGAAAATGGCGCCGGTCAAAACTGAAGTTTGATGACCAAAAACTGATTTTCAGCAGAAAATTGGTTGTAGATTTTATATTCGCTTTGACAATTCAGTGACAATATGACAGATTAATTCCAGAAAGTGTGTCATTATAAATTACTGATTGAAAAATTTCCAACATTACCGAAAGGAAAATGGCGCCGGTCAAAACTGAAATTTGATGACCAAAAACTGATTTTCAGCAGAAAATTGGTTGTACATTTTATATTCGCTTTGACAATTCAGTGACAATATGACAGATTAATCCTGGAAAGTGTCTCATTATAAATTACTGATTGAAAAATTTCTAACATTACTGAAAGGAAAATGGCGCCGGTCAAAACTGAAGTTTGATGACCAAAAACTGATTTTCAGCAGAAAATTGGTTGTAGATTTTATATTCGCTATGACAATCCAGTGACAATATGACAGATTATTCCTAGAAAGTGTGTCATTATAAATTACTGATTGAAAAATTTCCAACATTACCGAAAGGAAAATGGCGCCGTCAAAACTGAAGTTTGATGACCAAA
Source organism: Ocypus olens (assembly GCA_910593695.2). NCBI lineage: Eukaryota > Metazoa > Arthropoda > Insecta > Coleoptera > Staphylinidae > Ocypus > Ocypus olens. The sequence goes on along the minus strand of OU343063.1, from coordinate 7,820,643 downwards.
AATTGATTTTCAGCAGAAAATTGGTTGTAGATTTTATATTCGCTTCGACAATTCAGTGACAATATGACAGATTAATTCCAGAAAGTGTGTCATTATAAATTACTGATTGAAAAATTTCCAACATTACCGAAAGGAAAATGGCGCCGGTCAAAACTGAAGTTTGAAGATCAAAAACTGATTGAAACATTTCTAACATTATCGAAAGGAAAATAGGGTTGTTCAAAATTGAAATTAGATAACCAAAAACTGACTTTCAGTAGAAAATTGGTTGTAGATTTTATATTCGTTTTGACAGTCACGTAAAAAGTGAGCTGCTGCGCCATCATGTTGGAACCACATTTGCTGACGAATGTTCAATGGCACATCCTCCAAGAATTGCACCAGTACTTTTCTAGAAAGGTCCGGTGTAGACGGTATAGAAGAATGTACGGCCCAAATATATGACAATTGATGAAAAACGTGACATGACGATTTTTTTAACCCGACGTAAGCGCGAATATGACAATACAAAATACAATAATTTGATGGGTGAGATGCGAAATTGATTCGAACTTGTGGCATCGAAACCGTACGTTTCCGGAGATAAGTTTCCAATTCAAAATGTTATTTATTTATTTATCAATTACGGAGTAATATAATCACATAAAACTTAAATTAATATTAAAAATAAAACTACAACGACAAAAGTATAAATGACAGATGACAAGTGATACAAATCAGGCAATAATACAATTGTAGATAATAGAAATCTTTTTAACAAAAACTTTCTAGACAAACAATAATAGTAAAAAAAATGGAGAATATAAATTAATGAAGTGAAGTGACAAGTCTTTGCATCATCTACAACCTCTAGTCGTGTGTAATAAGAATTCTGAATCACCCTGTATATTATATAATAATTGAAGAAAATGCCGAAATCAACAACTTATAACGAATAAGTTTTTTTTTTCGAAATCTCTTTAATTTTCGAATAAACGGAAATTAAAGTTTAATTTTGACATTTGAAACGTCAGTTACGATCCTGCGAAACACTCGATGTACACACATCCCCATTTTCGAGACTTTTTTCAGGACTTGTTTTTCAGAACCCTTTTCAGGAATTTTTTTTGAGCAAATAATTTTCAGGAATTTTTTTTTTACCTTAACTGTTTTTTGTTTTTTGCCAATATTTTCTTAAATATAAAAAATATCACAAAAACTTTTAAACAAATATTGAAGACAACAAAAAATGAGCTTATTTTGTTTGAAAACATTTTTCGAAAATCATTGTTTTTCGAGAAAAAAATTTATCATTTTTGGGTTTATACTTTTGAAACAATAATAGTTACAGCAAATTTATCTTAATAATAATTGTAGATAATTCCAAAATGAACAACTTATAACGAATAAGTTTTTTTCGAAATCTCATTAGTTTTTGAGAAAACCGAGTTTTTGAATTTGAAGGATAATTTTTCCATCTTTTATAATTTTGACGTTTTAAACGTCATTTTCATGCGAGTCTACGAAACGCTCCTTGTACATTTAAAATACCATGATACCATCAAGTCGGAGAAAGTAACATGATGGCCACGTCACCATTTTTTTTAAATGTTTTTTGCAGAATTTTTTTTCTGGAACTTGGTCAGGAATTTTTTCTAGGATTTTTTTTTCAGAATTTAGCTGCTTTTCAGGAATTTTTTTGAGGACTTGTTTTTTTCGACGCCTTTTCCCTGGATTTTTTTAGCAATATTAATTAAATATCGTCTTCATTTTAAACATTTAAAAGTTTTTTCAGAAATATTTCTTTAAGACTCGATTTTCAGGAATTTCTTAAGATTTTTCTTCAGGACTCGTGCAGGACTTTTTTTCCGGATTTTCTTGTCCGGACTTTTTTCAAAGCTTTTTCCCAGAATTTTTTTGCAGGACCTTTTTTGGGAATTTTAATCGAACATCGTTTTCATTTTAAATGTTTTGAATATTTTTGCAGGAATATTTCTCCAGGACTTTTACAAAGCTTTTTCCCGAAGTTTTTTTGGCAGGACCTTTTTTTGGGAATTTTAAGTGAACATCGTTTTCATTTTTAATATTTTGAATATTTTTGTAGGAATATTTCTCCAGGACTTGATTTTCAGGCATTTTTCTGGTTTCTTCTTCAGCACTTATTTTTGAGGACTTATTTTTTTGGGATTTTCTTGTCCGGACTTATTTCGAGGCTTATTCCCAGAACATTTTTCCACGTTTTTTTTTAGGAATTTTAATTTAATATTCTCTTCATTTTAAATATTTAAAAGTATTTTTCAAGAATATATCTCAAGGACTTGATTTTCTGGAA